>JAAAKL020001086.1:0-33354 GCA_010016065.2 Carybdea cf. marsupialis auct. non (Linnaeus, 1758) | reverse complement strand
CAAGTAGCAATGTGAAGTGCATTTGCTTTGATGGTCCCAAAGTACAAGCCACAAGCTGAGCATATCCGTCGTTTTATCACATCGTGTTTCAAAGATGGACAGGGATAATCATACGGTATTCCCTTGGGATATTTCTTTGTTGCTTAATGTCGTTTAAGAGTGGTTTTGAAGTGGGTACGGAGAAAATGTACGGGATAGAAATATTGGATAGAAGTATTTTGGATGACTTATCACGCTACAGAACACAAGGCATTCGTCATCTTTTAAAGAAACAGAAATATTAAGATTGATTTTTTTGGCGCTACGTAACGAAGTCATCTTGACACGCTCCACCCTTTCAATTTTTCGTAACGGCTTGTCACGGAAATGGCAGATACCCCACCCCGCCCTTACGTACTTTTGAATGACCCCTTAGTGTTAAGTGCTAAATAAGCTAAAATAGTTTAGGGGGATGCATAGCATTGCCTTCTTGCCATGCATACTACTCATTCGCATTTCATATTTGTTTGGCGGGACATGCTGTTTAACAAATTATATTAAGTGCTTTTTCCTCTGCAAATGTATGTGACGACCATGGCCTCCGGAAGTATAATCTTCTACTGCTCCCCACCGAACAACTAAATTGTTGAGAACGTTTGAGGTAAAAAGCTAGTGATTACATTATCGACGACACTTAAAAGATAGTTGTTATTGAAGGACATTCCTTTTAGAACTTTGATTTCGTGCGCAAGGTATTCCAGTTGTAGGAAAAGGCGTATGATCGGCGTAGCTTAATTTTTACCATTGCTCGTTTATACTTGTCAGGAGCTACGCCCTGCGCGTCCATTTAAAAACCACCATCCTTTTATTTTCTGTAAACCTAAACTGTAAAACCTCCCTCAGTTTCTTACTTTCTCATGATCTGAACAATGAGGAGGCAAACAACGTCCTCTCTCTCAACTTCTGGAGTAAAGTTGCCTCTTGTTATCGACTCTAGTCGTGTTTTATACGTACAGATTAGGTCACAGTCTTAAGTCGGATCTCCACTAGCCGGAAAGCCATAGCAGCCGGTACAACCCCCCCCCCCGCCACCCATTATTTTTGTGCAATGTTGTTGTAGCTGAGGCCGAAAATGTACCGTGTCGAAAACACTGATCTCTAAAATGACTGGACCGAGGAATCCCATCGTTTCCTACAGTGACAAAGTGTGGTCACGAATACTAGTCCCCAGAAGTTAAAATAGCGCGGGAAGTTTCCGCCATGTTACGTTATATCATTTGTAAGCTTTGTTTGATAGGGACTAAATGGATTGCAACGCCTGACCTCGCTTTGAGACGGAAGATGCTCCATTCAGTGCTTTTTAGAGATCGGCGGTCGAAAAGTAGGACTCATTTCTACTTTTCGATGCTCGCAGATGAAATTAACCAATCAAATGGCAAGAAAATGTGGACTGTCTTATTTGCATCTTGTGATTTCTCCATGCGGTTGATAAGAATAACATGGCGATAGATAACGATTTAAACTTTATTGCTCTGGACCATATATCTAAAGTGGATGAAATTGTAAGTGTTTCTGTCACTATAATGTGACATTTATGAAGTCACCTCAACATACGTTGTGGATAAGCTTTAATTAGCAAATTAGCATACAGGAGTTATCGGTAGCTTGCAGATCTAAGCTCCATGTTTTGTTTACAACGGACTTTATTACTGTATAGTATAGGCCTAACTTATTAGATTTAGTCGACTAAATTTTTAAGCTGGTAATATGATGCGATCATCATCAGAATTGTAAAAAGGCAGGATGACAAAATCGTATGATAATCAGATTCATCGAGTACGAAGATATTGGCAATCTTGACACACTTTGGATAGTATCGATAGCATGTCGAAGGTGCATTTTGTTCTATACACTTCCATCACTTTGTCTCCTGCTGTATTGCAGTCATATATGAAACTTTCTGAGCTTTTTCTGGTTCAATATAAATGAATGGTACCCAGAGGAGTCTTTTAAGATGTTTCCGATTTCTTTTCGGTTCTAATAAATTCTTGTCGACACAAAATACGGTGACAAAGAAGTAAAAGCCTCAGAATATTTCTCATCGTATCATCAACTTTAGATTTCGCGATCATTTGCCTTTCTGTACTTCAATTGCTACCCTATTTCGTGGAGAGTAAGAAGAGGTCATGGCGAAAAGCTTAAAGCGGCTACACATTCCATCTAGTGACAATCTTTATGTAAACGTATTGACAATACAATGTCGGGTAATCATTGACTCTTGTTTTTTTTTAAGAGCATTGCTCTCATAATAGTACAAATAAAAGTTCATCAGACAAATATCAGACAAAGTGAGCTTCCCGTATTAACTTGATTGTAAATGTATGAAAGAGTTCCCATGAAGAGGTCACACCAAAGATCTGTTTCTGTTACCAGCTGGCTATTGTGTAAACTCAATGTGCTTTTATTGCGGAGACTTCCTATAGCTTTCGAAGGGCAGCAACCTTCAATTGGCTCTATTCGGTGTATACACTAATGTTGTACCAGCGATAATTTTGAGGGGAGTGAGGTGGAGGGTAATTCTGTAAGGTATCGACTCGACCATTGGGGATTTAATGCCTTCTAGATCCAGATATATCACAAAGGTGGATGTCAGTCTGTCTGTCTGTCTGTCTGTCTGTTTACCTCATTCTTGTACACCCTTGATCTGATCAAGCTGAACCTTTGTGTGCAAATGTAACATGCCTCCATTAGTATCCTCGTTTGAGTGAGTGTAGGCCTAGGTGCGTAAAAAAGAGGCGTGGTCCATATTGTCTCTGTTATTTAGGGTTCACTTATTTGTACACCATTGATCTGATCAAGCTGAAACTTTGTGTACAAATGTAACATGATCTCTTTAGTACCCTCGTTGCAGTGAAAGTGGGCCTGGGGGAGTAACAAGGAACGTTAACAAAGGTTATCTTTGTTATCTAGGATTCAATCATTTGTGTGATTTGAGCAACATGAAACTTTGTGTACAAATGTAAGATGACCCCTGAGTAGCTTCAAGATTGCTTATTCGGTCCAAAGTTTATAACATTTTTTACAGCTAAGCACCATGCATGATTTTATTAAGATTGTAAGCAGCTTCCAGCCGTAAATTATCTGGGGACCCGGGCACTTCCCTCCACTAACTTCAAGCGGTACTAAACGCACCCGTCAATATCATAAATTGAACTCCGAGTGTCTTTACGTGTATCTGATATTAGGTAAGAAGGGTTGTTGGTTGTTATCATTCCTGGTGAAGAAAGCTGCCATCTTCCTAGCACTATTTCTTTCACATTTGGTTCTGAAGAAGAGCTTGTTGTAGATAGTTCCATTTCATGTTGTAGGCTTCCACAAATCTGTTAAAATATGAAATACGACACTTATCAAATAACACGATCAATTCTCGATTTGAGGACTATACCTGTCAGTACTTATTTGTCTGTAATCTCTATCTGCAGATCGTCAAAAGATTTCGGAGAGAAAGGTTAACGAGAAATAAAAGAGTTTGCCACTCGAACAACAAAGGCAACTTGACTCAAATTCTAAGATCATAAAATAATCCAAAGGAGTGTGTTTGTTAATCAACTGTACTTAAGGATTCCCGTTCTTAAACATTTCAGCAAACATTTGTAGAGTTCGTTGGAAATCTTGATATCTTTTTGATGGATGTAAAGGCTGACGTTCCCTTGTCGATAGACGTCTTTCTGGTAGAAATAGACTGGAAAGCCCCTTAACTGTCAATAGTAAAGCTCGACAGGCCAGAAGGGAGGATTTCAAGTAATGCCTTTAAAGATTGACAGAGACGAAAGATGTGTTATCACCGTATTTTGGACTCAGAATTCACGTTAATTGCGGCATATTGCTGTTAAATTTTAACTTTGGTGACCACAGGTATGTAAATGGTGTCCTTTAGTCGTTGTCTAAAGCACAAAACTTCAAGTGATGGACATAGGCATACAGGTCCATGCAATATTAGGCCGGCTTCTCGGTTCCTTGTGACTTCACTTGACTATGGATGGTAGCAGATTGACTACTATCATGGTAAGGCCGACCTTAAATAAAAAACTAATGCTCAGGAAAAGGTGCTAACTAACGTACTTGTAATCTTCTCATGGTTTTATACCCCTCCAATCAGATGATGATAACTGAGCTTGGAAGTGTCCATTATAGTAAAAAGGAGGTAAATAGAACATTTTTAAAGTAGGGACAAAGTTGTTGAGATGCTGGGAAAGATTAAATTGTGAAGACCCTTTATCTTAGATATGAGTAGCATGGTGTCAAGAGCAACTGTGCTCACCCTTAACTACGTCTAATCTAACCCACTAATCAAAAACCCTGCATTTCCAACCTCTTCAATGATGCTAACTTGCCACTAGAAAAGTTACCCATTCAACGTCAGACTGGTTACCTTGTTCCAAATTCGTGAAAACAAAAAAGTGAGGTGGGAAGTGCAATCTACTTATGACAGTAAAAGCAAGTATGAGATACACTTTCGATCATTTTTCGATTCTTGTGTTTTGTCAGATCCTAACATTGGGATCCTACTAGTGAATCGATTAAAGAATTGAATTTGTTTCTAATTGGAAATATACATACACAGGACATACAATATAGTTTTGTTTTTAGCTTTTGATGCTTTGATCAATAGAAAATGAACCTGGTTACAGGAAGGCAAGCTGAGTCCAATCTTTAATTATCCATAAGTGCTCCAATTCAAGGATTCCCACAGGAAAGTAAATGTAAGAAATTCTCGAGTACATAAAAAAATTAATATCATAGTTGCTGGTATACTTTGTGTGAATAGTTCGATGTACAACTCAAGCTGATCGAAACAATATATAACGATAAAAGATTCAGAGATGATTATAGCCAATGGGGCTTATAGCACAATGTGACGATCATATTCTATTTCTCTGGTTGCAAAACTAGCTCCCAGTTCTCCACCGGTAGACATCGACATTCAGCACTATGCAACTTTGGAGACCATCCTTTCTCGTCCATGTGACTTGACTATGAAAGGACTATGAAGTATTTATGAAAGGAAAGGATTTCAAACGATGATTTCTGGAGGCTACTTAACATGAAAGCATCATTCCTGTCACAGGAGAACAATTATCATTTCTTTAACTCTATGAACTCCTTCTGGAGTTTTTAACGGATATCATAACAAAGCCATAAATCCTTGGCGCATCAATATTGCCTGGGCACTGATAAATTAGTTTGCAAACTTTTAGTTCGACAGATTATGATCAACTGTCAGTTTCAAGCGACTGATGTAGCAATTGCTGACCACAATGATGGATTCTCCCGTCGATACCACGTATAAGAGCTAAACTGTTCGATCTGCTGGGCAACCTACTCTGTGAATTAGAGTGAAAGTGGCTGAGAAGAACACAGTCACTTGTACCCTTCACGTGTTCTTCAAGCATGTTCAGCGTGACACATGTGTGACAAGGCTAGGCTATCCTAAAACAGGTACAATCCATCCGACGGGCTTATTGAGTTTCCGTCTCCCCAATTTCCTTCACATGGACTGGGTTGGCCCCATGACTGTAGTGAAGAAAAGTTGTCAAAGATTCCCAGCGTTGGAATCGAACCTGGGACGGTAGGTTTCAAAGCAAGCTTTTAGAACACAGGGCAACACACTCCACAGTAAACGTATCGAGAATACAATGTCGGGTAATCATTGGCTCCTTTTTTTAAGAGGATTGCATGTGACCAAAATACCAGAATACAAATTGTAGGAAAAAGGGCGAAGGACGTCTTCAGGCAAGAAACTCTACATTTTTGTAAACAAAGCCCAGTTCCCTATATTTTAAAGTTCGTGTTTTGAACTATGTAATTCGAATGATGTGTTTTGAACTATGTAATTCGAATGATGTGTTTCGAACTATGTAATTCGAATGATGTGTTTCGATTTATATGTTTCGAATAGTGATTTGTGATATCGTGCGCATCTTGACTGTCGCTTCAAAAAACTGATTTGCTATTCATTGATGCAGTTATTTTTTGTGTGCTCTTCCGGGTATGAAAGGATTTCATTCAAGAGACGGCACATTTTAAAGTGCTTCCCGACCCCAGAATGTACATGTTATACAGGAAGCTTTGGCGTTTAAGTAGACGTACTATGGAAGAAAAGACAAAACAAGACGAGGCAAGACGAAGCCACCAATAGAAAGGTTCCGTCTTGACATCTTCACATTTGATTATATTTTGCCTTCGTATAGTGGCTTACATGCTCGCCATAAACCAACGAACAGCTAAACGTACTGTTTGCAGTCACGACGATGTGTACATAAAATTGAATAAATTTCCCACGTTCGCAGGCATCCTTTAAAGAATTAGTCATAAGTATCTTATTTAAAAGAGAGTTAGAAATAACAAAATAAGTCAAAACCAGGTGGTATCATAGTTTCCGAAATTCCTTTTTCGTTGGCGCCAGTAGCTCATCGAAACGTTTTACATTGAAAACTCAGTTTGAAGAATGGGAGAACGTATTTCTCCACCATAAATGAATTTCTACAGTACCAAAGACATTGAACATTTAATCTGCATATAGCTTTATAAGTATAGTGATGACACATAACCTTGTCTGACACCTCGTTGAATATGATGCGTAAGAGTTATCAATGTCGCTTGCTACATGCGAGGCTTGTAGATGTACATAAATACTGTGTCTCTAAGCAATAAAACGTTGAAATCCTGGAATTTTATAGTTTACCAACAGAGTGTGCCTGGGACAAATGCCGTACAACGATGGGGCACAACTGTGAATACTAGAACTATTTGGAGATAGAATACTTTAATGGTATCTTCAAATCCCGAGTTAATCAATATCAACTTCATATATTAGCACCTAGATAAGACGCTCAAGTATGCATAAATATGACCTGTATTACTTGAATGCTCACTTCTAATAATAATAATAATAATAATTGTATCACCCCTACCCCTACAAAACACTGAAATCGTCATATGTTAGCAGTCGCGAAGTGGACATACGTGTGTATTTCCGAAGTCTAAATAAACAACAAACGTCTGTAGTGACGCAATATCCAAACAAAAGGCATCCCAAATTTCTCACTTTCGCTGCTAAGGGGCCGTAGCTTAATGGAAAAGCATCGCACATTGCTGATCTGCGGAGGCCGTGGGTTCGATTTCCCGTGGTCCCACGACTTTTCGCCCTCGAGCTTTTGTAACATCGGTGTCTACATTCAGTGATTACACATTTTTAATCAAATATGGAGCAATTGTTTATAACCGTACTGAAATATCCTTCTCGTCACCTTTAAAACAGATTTACTGATAAGTTTCGATAGAATTTTCAAGCTATGGGGTATAGGTCCAAATGGATGATGGTATTCTGGATCCTTCGCTACCTCTAACAGATCGTGGTGTTTGATGCATTCCTAGACCAAAAAACATTGTCGATAATCAGGAAATCTTAGTCTTTAGGGAAAAAGTCGTTACATATTTATATTCCTATTTATGATTTCTTAAGCCATACTCATGGTTGGGTACATTTATTACATTGATCTACTCAATCCAGAAAGCAAAAAGTGTTACAATAGTTTATGGTATTTGTCATGTATTGATTCAGCAGGGTCGTTCCATGTTTTGTTAGGGGACACTACCTGACTATAACGTCAGAACTTGAAAAGGTCTTTCAGTTTATTTTGTGTTATCAAGATGTTGTTCAACACGTAAATCTAGTCTCTCAGTTATTGATATCCAGTACGCGACTTTTGGCGAAGAAAATAAAATTTCAAAATGGTTACATATGGACGTATCGAAGAATTTGAAGCGGGTACAGACTGGGTTCAATACACTGAACGTTTGACACAGTACTTTCTGGCAAACGATGTTACAGACGCCATGAAGCAACGTGCTATTCTTCTGAGTGTAGTTGGTTCGAAAACATACAGCTTATTGCGTAGTTTGGCCTCTCCTAGAAAGCCATGTGAATTAGAATACATAGAGTTGGTGAGTTTGTTATCAAAGCAATTTAATCCACCGCCTTCCGAGATAGTTCAACGAGAGTTCGAGAAGACGCAAAGGAAAGGGAAAATTCTATTTATTTTACGGCTAATTACCTATTGTGTTTCGAGTGTCCTTACAAAAATAATGAAAGCAACCAATGTCATTATTTGTTTCTTTTGTTCGAACGAGGTTTTATATTCTTTCTTTTGTATCGTTCCAAGTGGAACAACGTGATTAGCATTGAGGATGATACCTAACTCACACTGTAGGTTTCCATTCCCTACGAAGTCTCGAACACTATTATCCTTCCACAAAGGTATGGGTTTTACAATATGACAAAAATCAAATAATGTGTGAGAACATTGATTAAAGTTGAGCAATGATTCTGTCTTTGGTAATATCTCCCCAAAATATGAACGGATTGTTGGTTCTCCTGTTACGAATTTCAAGAAAAATCGTGCTCGTTGACACAATAGCGATGAGACACGTCTACACAAACAGTAGGAGAGTGTTTGTGTGTACTTTCTTGTCCAACAAGCGAAATTTTACGAAACTGCTTGTGATAAACTCGGCTCAACTTTTTGAAGAATTGTATGAAGTCACAGTCAGTACCTCAAAAGTGTTAAAATGTCGATTGATGGTCACTAAATACGGTCATTATATTCCCCAACTTTGTAACAAGAATTGCACTTCGATTCAGAGTCACTCTTAAGGCACTGTGCAGACAATCTCAAGGGGACCCGCTGATTGAAATTTTCCTTCTCAAAAGTTTCGGCAGTTAGTTAAAAGTGACTCGCAAAACATGCCTGTTTGACCCAAGATAATTCAATAGCAATATCAAGGGCATCAACGGAACCAGCGAACTCTCATTCTAAATCTCAGTATTTTTGTCCATTATTATCCTCTTCATATTAACCCTTTGGAAATTCTCATTATGGGAATAAATCTTTTTGTAACTGTAGATCTCCTTCCTATTCTCTGAAATTGATACCACTTACATATTCATTGCCTTGGCAGCTTGTACAAAAGAGCAAACGAATTTGTCGTATCAGTAGAACAATGCTTCTAGTGCTTTATTGATGTTCTTGAAAATATAAACAGTAGACGACATTCTTCAACAAAAAAGATCGAGGGCATGGATGAATGCTATTCCACAATACTCCACAATCAGTTTACGATATCACATTATTTGGAGGAAGGATAGCATCCGAAAGCTTGTACAATATGGGATCAGATTGAACGGGCGTAGCATCAATTTACTAACAAAAAAACAAGCGTTGCTTTCATGATCCCCAGAACGCTCGCTTTCCTTTTAATTATGCTGCAAGAGTATAAACGTTGCATTTATTGTTCGTTGTATGTTCCATTCTCGTGACTTTCTCTTCATATTCTTAAGAAATTCAATACTTGGTGTCATTAAGTTGAAAGGAAGAAAAGAGATGTTGGAGGCGACATCTGAACGGCTTAACCTCGATGCTGTGTAAGTGTAACGAACGCAAGAAATCGCTATAATGACAAGAAATATCTCTGCACCATGATCAAACCTCGACGCAGAATTGGGACCTGTTTCTCTACCAGGAGAGCTATGGTAATCAGATGCAAGTGTGAAGACGGGGGGAGGAGGGGGATGGAAGCATTGCCCTTCTAAACAAAGACTTGCCCTGTCAACGTCTACATGCACGTCTACCTTTTTTTAGTTTCCTTTCACGTGTGATGACTCAGATCAATATTTTTGATGGTAAAATAATGCTACCCAGAGTGCAGAGTGAGCATATGTAGTGTAAATACGAAAGAGCTGTAAGTAGATCAACCCTACAATGCTCATTTTTTCATTCTATGACAAGAAATTATCTAAATGCGAAAGAGCACTAAGTTAAACTAAGAGCTTAAGGTGCTCTTTTCCTCAGTTCTAGATTATATCCCACTCGGATTGAGACACAACCTTTTTTGAAAAGCTTGTGGTCACGATCGTCTGCAAAAACGTTCAAACTTTGCTGAGTGAGGATGGTTATTGATGGCGAACCGTGAAATCATTCTGTCCAACTATTAAAGGGACGAGGATTTCCTCCTCTCTACCTTAAAGCAGATTTTAAAAGATGCTTACTAAGTAAGGGGATATTGGTGAGATGCATCTAAACATGAATTTTCCACATTTACCCTACTATACTCTGCCTGGGGTATTTTCATCCACGATTCAGCTCCGCCCCCTCCGTAACTTCCCATGAGGTCCCTCAGCAATAAATCTTAGTATCCTATCAATAATATCCGTTAGCACTAAAATGACAAAGTAAGTTTGGTTTGAAATGATATAGATGCTAATTACAGAATTTCTGTGTACCAAGGTTTCAGTGACATCTCAAATTTCTCTCTCTCGTTGGTAAGGGACGGTAGCTTAGTGGAAAAGCGTCGTCGTTGCGCAGCTACGGAGACCGTGGGTTCGATTCCCCGTGATCCCACGATTTTCATCTTCCAGAGTCTTGTAATATAAATGACCTTGAATTATGAAAAGATAAGAATAAATGGTTCCGCCCGGGATCGAACCGGGGACCTTGTGCGTGTAAAGCACACGTGATAACCACTACACTACGGAACCGGTTGACATTAATGAAGAAGAGCATTAACTGTTTCTATACATGTGTAAAAGCTTCAACTTAGACATACATTAACCCTCAGATTGGTCTATATGCCGTCTCAGTAAATAAAGTGAGTTTAAAATGATATGTACCAGCAAAGTATGTACAATCTATGCGACCAATATCGGTGAATCTAGCAACGAACAGAAACGAGGAAAGGTGATGTTTTCGTAGGAACCTTAACTTACACTAAGGAAAGTTGTCACAATCTTGCTTTATTCACTCTTTCCGATCGTAAACCTGCTACCAAACAGACTCCAGAGAGGTCACGAGGTTTCATGGAGTATAATAAGCCAAAGTGTGTAAACAAGATAAGCCAGTCGCTTCATGCATTAGATATACGAAACATAACGGATAAATAAGTGCACTGCTTTGATTAACCATGGCACATGTAAACTTACAGGTTTCTAAGCAAACTGCTTCAAATACCGAACTTTTGGTAGCAGGATGAGACTTGACTTTGCATAGCTAAATCTAGAAGAGATATCCTATAATTGGCATATCGCTATAAGCTTAATATTTAAAAAGTCTCACCTGAATGATCGGCTCATATGAAGAAGGACACATCTCTTTCTATGACTATAACAAAAATTAAGTTTAAGGTGGAAAATTAACCCCAGAAAACTATCATGCCATTGCCCTGCTTTCTATTCCAAGGGAAGTCTTCCTTAGAATATTGATGAATAAAAAGAAAGATAGAAACAAATTAAAGTTAAAGGAATCACAGTATGGGTTGAGGGCTGGCAGAGGCACTGTGGACGCTATTTTCATTGTCAGGCATATCATCGAGAAAGCTAGAGAAAAGAAGGCCCCTCTTAACTTCTTCTTCATCTATTTAAGATCATCTTTTTCGATCCTGTCTGGAGAAACGCTTGCTGGAAAATGCTACGGGAAAATAGGATTAAGCCATAAAATTGCGCAAGGTCTGGAATATTCGCATGAGAGCACTTAAGGCTCCGTTATCATTGATAGCAATCTTAGTGAACGGTGTAAAGCTGGTGTTAGACAGGGATGCGTGCAGTCTCCATCACTATTCAATACATCTCTAGAATTCGCGGTGGTTTAGATTGTAAGCTTGGAATCTGATTTGTGTCTGTATTTAATTTTTATCAAGTGATATTAGATATGCTTAGGATACCACTCTGGTCGCGCACATCGTTGCCAAACTTAGCTGCCAACTAAAGTATTGGACATCGCTTCTATGAAGTAGGGGCCTTAACCATAATTGAAATAAATGTAAAGTCATGAATAATGAGGAAAATTCAGTCTTCATCGATACTGCCCCGGTCGAAAATATGACGTGGTCTTTTTGGGCTTAGTTGCGCCTGAAACCTCTGCTAATATAGAGGCGAATCAACATGGCCTCATGTACCTTGGTAAACTGAAGGAGAACAGTTGGAGTAGGAGAGGCGCATCACGTTGCTTAGAAACAAGATCATTTTACATTTTCGTTGTGCGAATAGCTACCTATGCATGTGAAACGTAGGCCTTGAAGGAGGATATTACCTGGTTTTGAATATAATTGTCTAAGAATGATAGTGAAACTGTCAAGGATAGAGTACGAATAGAAACTTTGAGACAAAGATATTTTAACTATGATCAAGCGCAGGAGATTAAACTGGTTTGGCCACGTCGTGAGAAGAAAAACAACAAAGCTTTGTACACAGAGCATACAAAGGTACCGTTCCTGGCAAACGTTACCATGGTATACCAAAAGTTGGCCTAACCTTATTCGTGCGGAAACAGGTATTCCACTGGAGAGGATTGCTCAATGCAGGAAGAGGTGGAAGAGTTGTGTGAACATGAAGTGCGCAAGGATCCCCGAAGGATTACGCTGATAAGTCAAGTAAGGGAAGTCAAATCAATCTCTCCATTGTAAGTCACACACCTGTAACATGTTGCCCAAGTAGCACAGCACAGCATTACCAGACGTTGGCAAGTTGTAATTTTTAGCCTTCTCTGGCAAAAATGATCTCCTGAACACAAAGGATCAGTTCTGAACAACAGGTCGTTTGCAATAGCAACACTACCGGAAATGAAGTATCATTTGCGCTAAATGGATGATGGGCAAACAATCAACAGTGCTTGCTTTGAGCAAGAGAAAAGGCATATGTTTTGACTTTTGAATCGCATGAGTTGGAGAGGTACATAGGTACAAGAAAGAGGCAGAGAAGGCTTCAGTGAAAAAAAAGCTATGGGGCTACGGGGAAGTTGGGTTCAAGTTTTCAATACAAAATAAAGCCTGTCTTTAAAAAAATTGAGTTACAGACCGATTTTCTTCTGCCAGGATAAAAAAACTGCCAAAAAAGCGCTTTCAAGGACCTGAACGCACATGACTTCGGTTCATGGCTTTGATATCCATATATGGGAAGATGGAAGACATTTTGTGACACTATCGACACTTGCAGCTAAATAATCTCATCTATAACTCTACTTTTATCTTTTCGCAAGTCAGTTCTTCACAATGATCATCAGTAGCTCATGTGAAATCTTAGTAAGCCCTGCAGGTTAGTGCTTCTAGAGTGAGCCTCGTTTGTTAAGGTGGCCATCTAGGATCACAAACTTGAACAGGCTGAAAAGAACAACACTTTGATATTTGATCGATCGGTTCGATCACCAAATTGAACTCGAACGAGCTCCCGAATCTGGTTTTATGAGCATTTTTCTGGAAGGACGAAGCCTGTGGTCTATGTAGTGGGCAAATTGATTGAATCTTCAGATGACTATTTTATGTGACTGTGATAGCTT
Source organism: Carybdea cf. marsupialis auct. non (Linnaeus, 1758) (assembly GCA_010016065.2). Classification (NCBI taxonomy): domain Eukaryota; kingdom Metazoa; phylum Cnidaria; class Cubozoa; order Carybdeida; family Carybdeidae; genus Carybdea; species Carybdea cf. marsupialis auct. non (Linnaeus, 1758). Next base: position 19,990 of record JAAAKL020001086.1, on the reverse strand, counting down.
ACATCTTGAAAACTGGGTTCAAGAAGCTCTATTATGACCCCCTCCCCCCAATTTAAAGAAATTATAGACAGTAAACACCTATTTTTATTACTCCATCGTTTTATGAAATTAAGGGGTTGCTTAAAGCGAGGTCATACTTAGATTCCATTGGAGGTGGAATAGTAAAACAAGCAATGTACTTCCTTTCTACCGCAAAGTTTGGCAAGGAAGAGCACTAAAAAACAGTAGAATAATTATAATCTGTATGGCGATGATACGGAGAAATATCGCCAACGAGTACTGATAACGATGGATTTTCAGCCAAGGAGAAAGTTAAGCGATAAGTGAGAGCAACGATAAAAACATCACCGACGGCGAGTTGAGCATGTACCGATAACTATCAGTTCGACAATATGGAAACTACAAACAAGAGAATGAGCACACGCAATTTCTTTCCAGTTAAACGACAGATTCTTGATTCAAAAGTCACTAGGCACTTTATGACTCAAAATATTCGGAATCTGAAAGCAACCGTTGTTTGTGCTGGGTAATGCAAAGTTTAGAACCCGAATCCACTGCAAAAATCGCAAGCTTTTTTCGCTTGACACTCCTCAGAGTACAAAGTCGTCAGAATTGAGATAATGAAGAAATCAATAAAACGTATACCAAACGGTGTTCTGAAAGTAGCCAATCAGAGGTCTGACTGCTAGATTGGTGTTGTTTTGACTAATCAGTGTCGAGGCAGCCTCGATAGGCTAATGGGGGCTTATTCCCCCACTCTGTTACAAAAACAAGATCTCCGAAAGAAACCCGTCCGCTGTAAATGCTTAACCCCCACCTGACCGTCCATCTCACATGCCACTTTTATATCGGCGCATGCCACTTTTATATCGGCGCACGTGTTTACTCCTCGTTGATGATAAGGTTCGATTCAATATCGTATTTAATGACGAAGTCTGAAATCATTCTCCCATAAATCGATTCTAATAATCGAGAACTTACGATGAAGAAAGCAAACGAGAGTACTGGTCCTATTAAATAGATATTGCACTTCCGGTACAGTGTTCGCAGCAATACGTTTTGCAGTCGTTCATATTTAGCTGTATTTCATGCCAAAGTGACGATTAAGTCTATTCTGAGGCGTAATAATACAAGTAGATGCTTTATTGCACAATTATCACCAGACGAGAAAGGGACATACAATACTTGTCGCGACGCACACCATATTTTAACAAGCACCATATCCATCACCCTAGCAAACATCCGAAAGTTGGCAGCTACAACACATGTGCCTGAATGACTTTGTAGCCCTTCCTTTAAAGATACTGTAAAGACATATGTAGAAATAAAAATCTACACTTATTGGTTGCCGTATAACTATAGTAACGACATAATCCTTATCTGAAGTCAGTGCAGCTATCATCATTATTGAGATAATCTTTCTCTCGAAAACGTGTGTATCTTCGAATGTATATGATCTGCATGAGTTCTGAAGTTGAAATGGCGCTGATGAGTGTTTCGGCCAAACAAAACTAAAAAAAATCGACTTCTGGTGGTGAGGAAACTGCTGATTTCACTAGCAAACATTCTTCTTCTTACTTACTTACTATAATTCGACTGTTAAATGCAGTTCAAGCCCCGACAGCCCCATGACAATCTGTGCTTCGCTTGATACATCCTCTCTTTAAACAATGCTAGCTGGAATTTGGCTCTAGTTTTCTTTCAGTATCGAGAACTCTAGCACAGATATCAAATGCACTCCCCAGCTTAAATATGTATGATAGAATGCTATTTTTGAGTTACGGTTCCAATCCCAGTGACGACGTATTTGCTATATACATAAAATCAATGGTAATAATTGAGAAGTAGATTATCGAAATTATCTTAGCTTTCTTAATTGCTACATTTAAATATGAACGTCGACATCAAACTTGTGACTCAACCACACATGCGTGATGGATTCTCACACTGACATCGAAGAATCGGTGAATTATAGTCAAAGTGGAGGTAGCTGAGTGAAGTTGGCTGAGTAAAGGTGGCTGAGTGAAGGTGGTTGAATGAAAGTGGCTGAGTAAAGGTGGCTGAGTTAAGGTGGCTGAATGAAAGTGGCTGAGTGAAGGTGGTTGAATGAAAGTGGCTGAGTGAAAGTGGCTGAGTGAAGGTGGTTAAGTGAAGATGGCTGAGTTAAAGTGGCTGAGTGAAAGTGGCGGAGTGAAAGTGGCGGAGTGAAGGTGGCTGAGTGAAAGTGGCTGAGTGAAAGTGGCCGAGTGAAAGTGGCCGAGTGAAAGTGGCCGAGTGAAGGTGGCCGAGTGAAGGTGGTTGAGTGAAGGTGGTTGAGTGAAGATGGCTGAGTGAAAGTGGCTGAGTGAATGTGGCTGAGTGAAAGTGGCGGAGTGAAGGTGGCTGAGTGAAAGTGGCTGAGTGAAAGTGGCGGAGTGAAGGTGGTTGAGTGAAGATGGCTGAGTTAAAGTGGCTGAATGAAGGTGGCTGAATGAAGGTGGCCGAGTGAAGGTGGCTGAGTGAAGGTACAGTCACTTGTAACCTTCATCCGTGACAAGGCTTAACAATCAAAACAAAAAAATGTTAATAAGCAAGTGTAGCATTAAAAGGTATTGAAATCAACAAACTAACTGCTAATATCAATATGTCAGTACGATTATCAGTAACACACGAAAACCAATAACACCTTTATGTACAACAAATAAAATAACATGAATGAAAAATAAATCGAAGTAAAAGATATGAACGATAACAAAACAAATGTTAGTTACACTAAGATAAGGTGACACAAGATAATTGCATAACTAAAGCACAAGAGCTTAAAATTAAGTTAGGTCAGTCAGCAACAAATAAAATACGATACGAACTCAGGCGCATGTTACTATTTCAGGCTAATGTTCACGTAAATTCAACACTTTCAACAGCTATGTTACAATATCTCGTGAACATGATGTTCAGACAAAGAATAAAATCCAATACTACAACGACACAATATGGCAAATCAAGCTCGATAACATTTCTTAAATTAGAACATTCTGATATTTAACACGTTCTTCCCCGCACCATCATTCCACTATTTACAAAGATACAGTGAAAAGAAACTCAAAGTCTACCTGTCAACACACAGGGCAGGATAGCCATAGCCACCAATTATGAAACAAATGAATGAATTTGGGAATCACCCCAGTTCCACTACAGTGTTATTGATCAGGTCTGATTAAAAAATAAAACTTTCTTGGTTGTCTCTCCCAATAGGAAAATCGTTATCTTTATCTGTAACAACTATTTGTCATAAAGTACGCAAGGTATAATGAAAGAGGTAAGCTTGAACGGCCAAACGGCTGGTTTACGCTTACGAATAAGGCTGCTTTTGTAATGTACTGATCAATAAATATGCCCCTAACTGCAAACAACGTGTGGTTGAAATGCAGATCTTCAGTACGTCGAGGCGACTAGCCACCAAAATTTGACAAAACTTTTAAAAATCTTTTATGAAAAAGTAGCTCACAAATATCTCAATTATCGAATACCCCAAAACATCCATCAGAAAAGCAATAGCATGTGATCAACTATTTCTCGCAGTTTAAAAAAAAGGTGATCTTCTTTTTATTACAATATAGGTTCGGGTCGGTAAGTACCATACAATTCGCAAGTTAACCACTGTATGTCACTAGTGTGGCGGAATCTACATCCAGTAGCGGCGCCAAGGTGGGAAGGGGATATATTATGGGGGGCCAAGTCCACCCACCTCCACGCCCACCCCAAGATCAAATTTTTACTTCGGCCAAATCCGATGGGAAAATTGGGGTGTTGAATCGGATGAAGTGCATGACCATGACCACGTCATATTACGCATGAAAAATGGAAAATCTCCCACAGTTTTCCCAGGCTGCCACCACCACTGTCTACAACGTCAGATGTTGTTATTCGAGACTACAAACGAATGTCAAAAATGAGTATCGATGTGTATTTACACTATTGCTCCAATTCATCTTATACTGCGTGATTTTGAGAGGCGTCTGAGAGCCCAGCACAACAGAGGGTGTATCCACTGACTTCATTCCATGTTTTGACATTTCGAAATCGCTTAAACAGTTATTTTTGGATACTGAAGACCTGAGATGATTTAGATAGTGTCTACATAGAGAGCGAATGGGGTAATGTACAGCCTAGCCTAAAGAACGAACGACAGAAGAAAGAAAGCGAGGAGACGTTAATGAACGATCAAAATAAGAAGAGAATAATAAAAGGACAAAATAGTAAAAAAGAGAAAGGACAAAAATTGAACAAAGAATAGAAGGTATAAAAAGAAGCAAAAACAAGAAAAAAGAAGGTACAGAATGATGTTGCAAAGTTATGACGTTGAGATAACCTTCAACGTTTTGTGAGCGTCTGAAACCCGGAATAATTTTTCGGCAAGAAGTTTTCTGCCACAGACGTATGCTGCAGTACCCACACAAAATGGCCAACTTTCATGAAAGCATCGAAACGACCGTACTCTATGCTTACAATATCATCCACAGCATCCTGGTACCTGAGAGCGCGACTCTTAATACACAGCTTTATGAACAGTACACTGAATTCTCTACAGAAAAAATCTAAATATTCCTCGAAAGTTGCATGGCAAGGGAATTGTTTTGCATCTATTTCGTGCTTCTTTCCCTTCCACGCCCATCATATACAAAATGTTCGTTGACATCATCTATTAATACTACAATTTATGAGAAAATTATCCTAAACTTCTACTTCGTTCAATATTTGAATCCCACTCTCTACTACTGGAATATAATGCTCCTCAACTTTCAGAAGATACAGAGTTCTATCTAAATGACTACGTTTTACTGGATTGGGATGATTCGGTTCCCATCGATGAACGATAACTCCCTCGAGTCCATCTTGTGGATACCACAGGCCCCATCCAGTTTTACCTGATTTTTCTAATAAATCGTCAGACGGCCATTCTAAGTCCACAGCATTTCGTACATTAACAGAGTCTAGCACTTGAGATATATCTTTGATTCTTGCGCGAAGGATGTTTTCCGAAATGGGTCCGACTGCTGGAGGAGGAAGGTTACACGACATGACAGCCCCGGACGTTGAAGTCGAAGATCTTCGGGATGTACTCGGCACAGCAGAATACGTCGCCCCAAAAGACGAACCACGTTGCAGGTGTGTTACTGGAGCTGAGGAACAAATTGTCGAAAATATTTGAGTAAGTTTGTTATAGCTTAGGCAGTGAAGTATAACATCATAGCACGGTTGATGCAGTGTCGTTTTTGCACTATTCATGCATATTGCACGTATCAAGAGATGAACGAAAAACCTGCATTGACTTTTAGCGACAATGAATTCAACCATTTAAAGTGTCAACTAATTGATCTTGTGGCTGTTCATACTGCATGCAGAATTTGGAGGCTCAAGAAAATAGGTTTTGCTACCCAGACCTTTACCACAAAGTTCATATGATTTTCATTGCATATTAGCCATCACTTGTATCACTAAGAAATGCAAGTATAGCTGCATATTTCTTCCTTCAGTGTCCGTTTATGCGGAAGGAAGTGTGACGTAACGATTTGCAAATGTTTCAATTATGGAAAAAATACTTAATTTTAATGTTGCCATATGAGTAAGAATATCAACGGCCAAAATTGAGAGTGGTGCCCAACACCGAGATATCATCTTTCAAAGTTTTAAATCTCTCTAACAAATCCTTATTTGTTTATGCTTGTTCCTAACGTAAGGATCAAAGGAATATTACCAGAGTTCTGACCAGAGATTTTTGAAATTCAAACGCATTAACTTTCAATACTAACATATACTACAGGACTGGTATTTTGCCAAACAGCTCATTCAAGTGTCTCCTTTAGATATCTTGAGCCAAATCTTACTATTTCCAAAACTTTTGATTGTTGACGTCATCTCTGTTCCTCCGCATTCACTTCTTTATCAAACATAGAAATACAAGGATTCAAGAAAATAGCAACTACACAAGTCATGTGAAGTACTCCTTAGAAATACCTTGATGGCTACTGGACCTTGGCAGCATGTTCTTCATCTAGTAAATTCTCAAACCTATTATATTGCAAGCAGGAAAAGGGTGTTGCTCAATCATAAATATTTCCCCTTATGTCTCGGTGGTGGTGAAAACATCGGCATTTGCTTTTTTGTGAGGCACGCCTATTTTTAAATTCTTAGTACAGTGCAGCATTATGGTATATTTCGAAGAAGACTGGTGCTCTAACGTCACTATTAACACGCGGGGATATTTTGTAAACTTGGGAAAAGCCTTCACCTAAACTGGAAAAATGGCGGATCGATAAACCAAGCAAAGAGTTGACTACGTCAACGTACAGTTAGTTCAAGCGCCCTAGAAACAGACATGTTGGCGGTCATAGTGCAAACAGCGTCCGGTGGACAAGAAACTCTTTACATCGCGTTGGTTACACGTCGTTCTCAGACTACTTCAAACATTGGCAAAAACAAAAGGGTCAACAAAATTATTCAGAACTGAAAATCATCATGACTACTCAATGTGATCTCAGATGTATATAACACTATTTAAACGTTGACCATATCATTATACATCTTCGGGCTACGTCCTTACCAGTGGAAATGCTATAAGAATGATCGTTGTCTTGGGTTTATGATGATCAAGTCATTGTAAGACTTCGTTTTCCGCCTGGTTTATCAATGGCAGAAGCCTTGATATATAAATATCTTTTCAAAAAGTCTTATAGAGAAGAGAGGATTTGAAAATATCAAGTATGAAGAGATACCAGAGAAAGTGAAATGTCACCACCGGGATCTCTTTAAACTTGAAATATCTTTCCATACGAATAAAGTAGCCACAGCATTGTTGTTTGACTGATATCCATGAATCGATCGGCAAACACCTGAACGGCACCTGGGTTAAGAACCTATTTGGGTAACAATTTTGACAAAGCGTCGGCAACGAACACTTCTACGACAAATTACGTATTAATATGACGATACGATGAGAACAATTTAAAAGCATTTGTACTACAATAACCAAATCTTACCCTTTGGAATTCTTGCAGTTCCTGATGCGGCGTTAGCCCTTTCTGGTGGCGTTGCAGCAACCGCCCCCGGACTTTCCGTATCACTATTAGCCTGTCCACTTCCCGACTGGCACGTGTGACCGTACCGTTCTCGTAATCTCTGCAGTAGATTTGAAAGCACTTTTCGCACTCCTACAGAAGATAAATAGGAACATACAAATTGGTATAATTCCATTTGGTAACTCATGGTGTCAGTTTTAATTCTTCTGTCTCTACTACCCCACTATAATTCCATCTATAAGTGTCTCTTAACAAGAAACTCAAGAGCGTTATTTTAGTAAAGATGTTGTTAACAGCAATTAAGACCTACTTTAGGCGAGTCACTTGGATCAAAGTTAAATTAAAAATCTTTGATGTTAATTAAAACGAGGCGGGCAAATGTGATGAAATCGGAACGCATCCCTGGTGACTTTAACTTAAAACTGCTAGTACTTGTATGTCCTGGTGCAGTGGCGGTGGATTGCATATGACATGGAGGGGGGCGGGGCGAGTTGCGGGGTTGATTATTACCCGTATTTACACAATCATTTCACAATATTCACTATGCGATGTTTACCCTATTAAACCTAAGGAAAGAGGAGTCAAGTGTTACTGTCCCAGCTGCAGTCTATCAAATCAACTTGTTTCAAATTTATATCTCACCTCTGTTGGCTATTTGCAACAAATTATGCCTTTCGTACGTAAATTATTACAGATAAACTACGAAAAATTGTAAATTATAGAGGGTACCCCACACCTGCCTGGCTTTGCCGACATTGCGATATATGATCGACCCGAAAAATTGACCATTAAAAGCTGGCCAGCAAAGGCAGCTCATAATTATCAGCCACTTTCGATAACGAAGGAATGGAATTCACTTGAGTGGATAATGATCTTGTTTCTGCTTGACTCAACCCCTACGACGTGCCTTGTGACTGCTTACCATATTCTCTTAAAAGGAAGTGAGCCCCTATCTTAGAGGAAAATTGACTTAACGTTTCTTCGAATATTACTGACAGAAAATAAGATACGAAAAAGAAAGGGAGCAAGCATCAGAAATAAATCATTAAAAAAATTTCCAAACTTTATATGAACCTCTTCACTCTATATCTTACATATTCTGTCTGTGATGTATGGTGAGTGATTATTTTACATGGGTCTTAAATAACATGGAGCACAGTACCGCTGCACGTCGTGAAATAAAGCATCCCAAACGTATGTGATAATGCTGTAAACAAGCGATCAGGTTTACATGCTTCTAAGGACACTATACGCCTAGGCATCTGCACGATTGGCATCGTTACATTTACCACTTTATATTTCGTAGATGATGGTATGTAATGATTGTTAGTGAATTGTGGTTATTCTTCAGTTGGGAGTTTCTTCGTATGGGGACTGGGTGAGTCACTGAGATTCGATGAAAGTTGTTTAATACGAGTTGATACATGAAGCACATCGGGACTCATAACGTGCTGGAAGCAGACTAAAATGGACCTGGAATCTTGTATTAAAACTTTAGATAGACGAAGGGCCATAAAATAAAACTCCTGTACTGAAAGCGGCGATTAAATGGGGTATGGCAATCAATGAATTTACGAAAAGGAGTTGTACATAAAGTAGTCACTGCCGAAGGCGTTCGTGGAAAGAGGCAGAAACTCGCACGCCCATTTCCTGCTACACTAAGACTACATGATATATTCTACAAGGCTACATATGATATGGATATTTCTATTCTTAGTCAGAATACTTGACATCGTATTTGAGACCGTGGTACGTTATGTGTGGTGTGGATTATATTCTTCAAAGAAACTGTTTTCTTACAAAGCTCAACATTAGGAGTATAATCCCATAAGAACACAAACGAGAGGACATCATTTCCTGTCACGATCACATGCTCCCTTACTATTCTTGGAACTGGTATCCACATCACGATAATCAACATCACACCAAATTGGGAATATAAGTTCGAAAGGATATCCTGACCCCATTGTCCTTTCAAGAAAAGAGATCGATCTCTCGAAACTCATCTTGTGTATGACTAGTCATGCCATGTAGGTGAAAAGATACGCAGATTCTTTTCGTGTTGTGGAAAAAACAACAGAATGCGTGGATTAACGTTCGTCGGAGAGCCAAGGAGAAGAATAAAACAGCCTTCTGTACTTCAAAGAACGATACCTTTTTTAAAAATTCCAAGTCGCAGCGTCGCAAAATGGTTTAATATGGGAAACAATCTACTTTATAATCGGCCTGTTACTTTAATTGACCACACAGCAGCACACGAAAATAGTGCCAAAACCAAAAAACAACAAAATGCAAAAATGTTTTCCCTATATCGTGTAGTTTTATTTGTTTGTACCACCACCAAACTTTTTGAACCATTACAACCTAAGCAAGTCTACAGTAAATCCTTATGGGTAACCAAAACGGCACGGATAGATGGTATTAAGCACCACTCCCTCCAAAACGTATGGGGAGCATATCCATACACCCATTAACATCGTATGGTTTCGACATATTTACTGTTGATGGTATCAATGAGCTTCAAAAACGTCGAGACATATACCGATAATCATATGAGCTTAAACATAGAAGCTTTATCAACTGGATCACCTCCCTCTCATAAAACTTTTATAAGCACAAATGTTCTGAAGTAAACACTCTTAAGTACTTCCACACGGGAATGGCAAAGTCATGTGAGAATAATTACCATATTTACATAGCAGGAATGGAAGGTCTAGTCAAGGTTATGGTACATGACTTGAAAGGGGGAAGATCACTTGATTAAATAAGAGTCCAGACGGAAGGCACTTTATAGGAGCTTGTTTACAACTGAACAATGTTGCTGATACTTTTCTTCAGTGGATGTTTATCACTTCCACAGTCACACCAAGTATTGCAAACCCCTGTACAGTTACCATAACTAAGAAAAAGAGTACTGTATCACTGTATAAGTGTCAAGTGCCCACTGTCAGTCGTAACAGACCTCGCGACATTTCCTTTGATTATCGGTCTAAATATCCCGTCAGAGTTGGAACCTACTGATGGATTATTACTCCAATAAATCGATCAGGATTATAGTTGGATCATAAATATGTCTTTACACCACTAGTGGGATGCCTCTATGTTCATTTATAATAATGGCTGTATGTATGATGAACTATCACACAACAAGGTAAACTTTGTATCATACAGGGTTTCAGAAAGACGTAAACAATTCTTTTGACTTGAGCTACGTCTATCACTCTCTTGTCCTTTTTCTTTCTTTTCCCACTAACACCTTCTAATATACCCAATTATCGTCTTGCTGGGAGTGAAAGTGTAACGGAAAGGAGTGGAGTGGAGTGGAGTGGAGTGGAGTGTGGCGTAGTGTAGTGAAATGTAGTGTTGTGTGCTTTGTTGTGATGTGGTGCAGTGCAGTGTAGTACCATGTAGCGCATTGTACAATAGGGTAGGGTGATGTATAATAGGGTAGGGTAATGTATAATACGGTACGGTAATGTGTTGGGTTGGGTAATGTAGGGTAGGGTAGGGTAGTGTAGGGTAGGGTAGTGTAGAGTAGGGTAGTGAAGAGAAGGGTAGTAGAGGGTAGGGTAGGGTAGGGTAGGATATGGTAGTGTAGTATGAATGTGTGTGCAAACTTTTAGCCCATAGTCCCTTGATTTACTTTAAAACCTCAACTAAATATCCCGCAATTAATTCAATGACAACAACGTGATGTTCTTACCATAAAAACCTTACTTTATCATACATTCTGGGTGTCCAAAACCTCTATCGAAACGTTCAATGCTTATCGAGCATGAACACGGCAGGTAACCAAATCTATGTAATTTTTCTACTTGCATACCTTGGCCCCACTCCAATCATTTATTGTAATGCAACACAATTCATAGTACAAGTAATTGCGAATTGCACATCCAATAAAAAAATAAATTTACTTCATAAGTTTTGGATTTTAAAGTTCTGGTCAATTCAATCTGAACGTGTACTTACACCGACGTAAGGGTGCTAATAAGGCGTCAAGTGTGGCCGGAAAATCTTCTCATATCTGCACTACGGTAAGCGAAAGGCATTTGTATTCCGTTAACAATCGACATCACGACTAATACGGCAGTTTAAACTTCTAGCTTTCAGCCGACGTTCGTAGTCGTGCGATGAAAAATAGAGCAGTGTGACGCTAAGAGCCGATATGAAAGCCTATTTTCTGTATTTAAAGCTCTGAGTAGCTTACTGCAGGATCATCCGTCATATTAAAAGACCTGTGAACACCATATTCTCTTCAAAAGATTCGACAATAAGGGATTATAGTAGCGTTTCTTTCAACCATCAAGACTTCTCCGCTAAATAGCATCTACTATAGTTTCATGAAAATGACGCAATTTTCAGAGGTTTCACTTTAAAAGTAACAGGTATTGGAGAAGTACACAGTAAGTGCATTCAAACTGGATATGGGTATTCCACTGGCTTACGAAAATGCCGCTGTACGTCCGGCTGAAACAATACCTGATCTAGCAAGGGCAGGCTGTGGGAGCTCGCTTGTGTTGAGACGTGAGGGATAGCAGGTAGCGTAATCTTTATAACCAGATTCAAATAGTAACTGATTATAGAAAAAAAATGGTCATACTTGGGAAAAAATTATTGAATTCTTTGGGAAAAGAACTTACCAATAACTTGCAATTATTTTTTTTTTGGGGGGGGGGGGGGGGGTTGGCTGGCAATAGGCTTGTCACGTTCCACAAGCTAAACATGCCAATTGATTCTTCATGGTTAGTAAATAAGCCTGCAGTTAGACTTCATGTTTTGGTTGAATTCTTGTTTGGGAACCACAAGCTAGTGGTTGTGGCCTGGGAACCAAGGTAGTTACATTAGTGAAATACTTTAATAGAGAATAAAGAAAAATAATTTGGGACCATGACAATATGGTTGCATTGGGGAGGTGGTCACCAACCATGGTTCCACTGTACTATGTTTTCATGAAGTGTAGTATTCAAGTATCATTTGATATAGTACTAGTGTATTACCTCCCTATCTTGTTATAAACATGAAAATATCATTTTTACGCCCCATTGGTAGCTACTTACTTCTTAAGGGAAACATGGTTATCCTTAGACCCAAATTCCATAGTCGGTCCCCCCTATTTCTCATATGTGATGTTATGTATCATTCTAATTTTACTTTTTGTTTTATTTCTTAGCAATGTTACTATAACAACCAGGCACAAAGAGTGCAATGTTGGTACCAAACTAGTATTTGATCACAATGGTGTGTTGACATTGGAAAGTCCTTGTCATAGGGACATTGGCACTACAGTATCTGTACAGCAGCTTTTTCATACATTGCCAGTCAGACACAAAGAACTCCTACGGAATGCCAAGAAGGAATATTCCAAGCTGTACCAGATTCTCCAAGCATATGGTATTATTAATCTAGGTGTTAGAATGACTTGTACTAACCAAGTAGGAAAAGGAAAGAAAAATATTGTACTTTCAACTCCAGGAAATCACAGTATGAAAGATAATATTGTCAGTATCTTTGGTGCAAAGCAGGTGAGATTTTAGCTGAGTAGTTTTAATAATCATGTTCTAATGATGCACACTTACATATCTACAAAATCTACAAAAATCTACAAAAACTGCAACGTAATGACCGTGCCATGATACGATGGGTTTTTAATGTGCGCTTGGGGGGTCCCATCAGCTCCGACTCCCTGCTGAAGAGATTAGGCATTGTTGATATCGCATCAGTGGTGCGTCGCAACAGGTTGAGTTGGTATGGACACATACGCTGTAACGAAGGTAACATCAGACAAGTGGCAGACCTGATAGTAGACGGTAGCCATGGACGTGGTTGGCCAAAAAAGAACTGGGCTAGTACAGTACGAGAAGACATAAAGGCGTGGAAAATGACATATGTTGACCCTGCAGATAAAATCCTTTGGAGGAAGGGACTGATATCTAACCATATTCCCGTGCAACCCCCTTGAAGGGGAAACACCACGTTAAAGGAATGATGACGAACAATGCCTTCCACAGCACTTCCTTCAGATTATCAGCTTTTCGCTTGCTTAATGACCTTTTTCTGTCTTAACAAATTGACAAGCCTTTTAAGGACCAATATCATCATTTCAGATTTTCAGTAGTACAAACAAAAGATTCCTCTCTTCCTGAAGTTCCTGTCATTTTAACTTATCAATCTTCCCATACATCGCGAATCAAAGTAACCATGCCCCTAAATGTGGTAAATGTGATTCACAGCATGGCTATTAATGAAATGAATGCAAATCACTCAGCAACAACATAACTTCATATGTATTTCTATTATGTCATTCGGTAATTGGATAGTCAAGGGTTACTGTGACCCACTATTTTATACTTAGCAGAAAATATTTTTCTATTAAGTGCTAGCACAAGCAGCTGTGGTCTAATGGATACCTTCCTGGTCTCCAGATCAAGAAGTTCAAGGGGTCAGGGTTCAAATCCCAGAAGGACCATCAGTGACGTAAGGAAGGACATCTGGTCCTTAAGTGCTCTATGCTCCAGTAAAAACTCCGATGTACACAGGCACTCCCTTTGCCCCTGTAAAGGGGGGTGCAAGGAGTTAAACCACTAAAAAAACAAAAACAATAACCAATTGAGGTTAAGCAGGCAGCATGGATGGCATCTAGAAAGAAATGTTAGGGATCAATAATTTGCAAGTGCCAAAGTGAGGATAGTGAAGCTCCCTCTAATGAACTGAAGTTGTAATATTCCATAATAACAGTCAGGATAGATAAAAATTGCAAGGGCACTCCCACACTTGCCAAAGTTTTGTCAAATATGTATGAAATGGACAGATTCTGTTCAAATATACAATGGTGTGTCCAAAACTTTAAGAATCAGTGCTTCAGTATTTGGCTATGTCATCAATATATCCTTGAATAGCACAACTTTCAAGTCTATATACCAATATACTCAGAATACAACCCATTATCATAAGATGTAACTCCAGTCATTAATGAATTTAGATCACAATATGTTACATTAAAATAACAATTGGAGGCCACAAAATAAAGAAATTCCCAATCTGTTTCATGAATTAGTGGTGGACAATCCTTAGCCACCCAGAGTTGACTTGATCTATCAAACTTAAAGAATAACATGAAATTTGTAGGAAATTACTTTTGCCCTCTTTGGGGATAGCAGAATAGGTAGAATGAATGTTTGTATGTAATTATTAACCAAAACGGAAAATATACATTCAGATGAAGAAAATGAAAAGGTAAGATGTAATAAAAACTAAAAGAGGATTTTCTAGCCCAAAAAATACAATAGATACTAAGCAATTTAATAAATGAAATAAATCACCTGGGTTAAAAACCAGTCCAGACAACAGAGTAAGTTAAAGATGGCAGGGATAGCACTTTAAAAGTCTTCAAGTCCTTTTTTCCTTAACAGTCCCTTGCACAAACCCATGTATTACGCAAAAACATATGCTGCTGCAGAAATCACTACACAATGCACTTTTGCGTAAACATTTTGACATGATCACAGAAAATTAATTTACATTTATTCTAAAAATGCTAATTGCTTTAAAGTTGAAAATACTAACACAAAATCTGTACCTTGTCCATCTGGTTATGTCTAATACTGTCTACAAGGATGCATTAACAACATGGGTGGCAAAAGGGGGAGTTTTCCATTCCTAGAAACACAACATATGTCTGAGAACAGGGTAGATGACAGCCCATCCTTTACACACACTGTCCATAAATGACAAAGCTAATAAAGATAGCTGTCAGGGCAAGGTTATAAAATGTTACAGAGTTCTATTCATGTGCACTTCAACACGAGAAGTTCACTTTGACCTACTTCAAGGGATACACTTAAATATGTTTGGAGGGCATTTGAAAGATTTCGTAGTAGAAGATCAGTCCTGAAAACCTTCTTTTCCTGAAAATGCTCAAAAGTTAATGGCTGCCACTAAGGCTGTCAGGAAACTATGTTGCAAAGGCAAATTATGCAGCCAATAAAGCAGAAAAGGCACAGACTGGCACTTTGCTGTGGAGAGAAGTTCTTTGTGGGGAGGTACCAGTGAGAGGGCCATGTGTAGCATGAAGTGGTATATAATCAAATCAGTTGGTCATGTTATGCAAAGTTTTATAAAATTGAGCACCCTTGTTTCTGAAATCGAGTGTGTGCTTAATTCTAGAAAAATACCCCCTGACTCCCTCTCTTCTTTTGTATGGTCGTAATACTATGCAGGCACCAGATGAAATGTAATGTAAACAATGACAACGGGTCTCTTTAGATAGAAATAAGAGACATTATGTTAGTTACAGTTCACTGTGCAAAGATATCATTTTGGAAACTTACTAAAGTCATTTCTTTCAATTCAGGTCGAGACAAGGTCATCAGAGCCAAGGAACAGGTATGTACAGGCAAGGGAACACCAATTCTGAACCAACCACTTTTACATTTTGTGCAACTAGAAATCTCTCAAGCAAATTGCTCAATCTTGTAATAATGTATGCACAATTGGCACATCATCAGTGTTAGGTAGATATAGGAGGAGGAGAATACAGTAGTACATAGTAGAAGTGGAATTAATAATTACATGTATTTTACAAATTATATTAATGTAAATACAGTATCTTTAAACATTTGTTACATTATACTAGTCAAAATATGCAAGGTTCATAAAATGTTGGTATCAAAGGGGGGAGTGTGTTATGAAGATGTAATTATGCAAATAAGTCTCTATTGTTCATATCTTATAAAAACCTGGTAAGTAGTTGTAAATCAGTCTGCAGATGAATGTTTCATGGAATGCTAGTAATAGAGTTTCTTATCCTTAATAAATAATTTGGAAAATGCACAACATGCTTTTTTTCATTTTGTACTCTTAGAGATTGAATCTATCATCTCCACAACATCCTCTATATTTGGCATCAATAATGGCATCAATAATGACTTGGCTTGGCATCACGAAAATTTGGCCTCTAGGAACTTAGTGCTTCTGAACACTTTGCCCCTATTTAATTTCCTCAAATGGCAAATCCTTCTGCCTCTCCCTGGTAAACTTTCCACATATTGACATGGCTACCAATCATCAAAGTGCAAAATATATACAAAAAAATAGCTTTACATTTTGCTGTTGCTTGTTGATATCAATCATGAATTCCAAAATTGATAGGGTTTAATTTCACAGCTGCAATGATTACTTGCAAGGAAACTGTCACAAAGGTCACACATGAGATACAGGTGCCATCTCTAAGACCTCTCTCTCACTCTCTGAAATCCTTACCGGGAAAGTCTGATTTTGCAAGGCACAAACACCATGTTAAGGGTTACACTTCACATCCTGTTAATGTATCATTCAGCCTGGAACCTAGGGTTTCTGCTAGTATACAGTTACTTGATTTGATCTATACAATATGATACACCACATTTGCAATAAAAAATTAAATAACAACAAACCCCAAAATCAGTTGCAAGAAAATTATTTCATCATCACTTTCTACCCCTTGCTTCATATGAAAACATATAAGAGGCTTGGGCACCAACTTCAAGAAAAATTTAAAAACGTCAGATAACTACAACCTTCATTTAGTTTCTTAATTTTTAAAAAACACATACAGTAATTGAGATGATTTTATGTTAGCAAGCTCAAGATATGTTATCTTATCATACCCTTTGCTATTGGTTTATTAACTATACCATTGGTAAATCATACTCTTGGCCCAATAATGAGGAATCTCTAACTTTAATAATATGTCACAAAATTTAATCATTTGACTTTCTACTCTTTCAATCATATTACAGCTCTCGCTTCAAAAAATCATCCCCCTATAATTTTGGATTTTGAAATTCATCAGCTCCCCTTTCATAAGACAGGACAAAATATTTAGCCTCCTCCCCATACAGTAGGGTGTAGACACAGAGCTGTAATGTAAATCAATCTAAGTTATCCAAGTAGATACTACTACTTAATTTAAAATCTTTTGGTGTATGTGATTAACAATAACAAATGACAGTTTTACAAAAAATAAAAACAGAATGCAAAAAAGTGGGGAAGGAAGGCTAGCAAGGCTCTATGATGATACCTATAATTGATATAAATTTCAATATAATAAAGTAGAATACAGTTAGTGTGAATCTTGACTTTAAATTTAGAGCAAGGATAATGGACTGTTGACTGTTGAGTACAGAATCATTGTTGTGGTTATGTAAGTATTAATTTAACTACTAAAATTGGAGCTTACTAATTCCCCACTAACATTAAACTATAATGTTTGCCCTAGGCCGAAATGATAAGTGATAGCTTTTCTGCTTGCAATACATAGTACTGACATCTCAGCTGTAAAGGCTACCCTTGTTCTCCATACGGATATTTACACAGGTGAACTTTGATCAATGACTGAAGTTACCTGATCATCAAACAGCAAAGCCATTTTTAAAGAAAACTTATTATGAATTGATCTTTCACAGCTAAACAAGTAAAATTATATAAGCACAATGAAAATAAAAGATCTCTACTTGAAACTTGATAAATAATTCAACTAGATAAAACATATATATTCATACTTCTATCCACTAAGTGACTTTATTGTGATTGTCCATAAATGGAAAAGAAATCTTATTACAATGTTTGACAGTTTGAGTAGCTCACTTGAAAAAGTTGTCTTAATGCTTACATGTTGATACATTTACCACAACTTTACACATAGGTAGAATGATGAATGAAAGTTGCTCGACACCTGAGGTTCCATAAAAAAGAAGACCTGATTGACTTCTCATTCAGGAAGACTGATTTTACATGAATCTCATTAGCATACAGGTGTCTAGCAGATTTGAAAGGAAATGAAAAACTAAAAACATTTGGTGGAGGATTGTTTCACTACCACTTTTACAGGTGACTTTACTATCCCATAAGAGTACTGGGCAGTGTTATATTGACACAAATGGACCTTTATGTATATCTATATCAGAAAACAGGAAAACAAGCCTGTTCAGGCAAAATGTCTCTTATCCAAAATCTGCTAGGTCAGCTATGATACATTTTATAATTGATTGAATACCACCTTCCTCTACAACTTCACTAACAAAAGCAGGACCATAATACTTCTATTGACCTACATCAGTTGTCACCATATTGTCACTTATTATGTACAAAGTCAATCATACCTGAAAATAATAATCACTATGAGTTAATATGGTGCCTAATGTTTATGGAACATTAGTCTTTGAAACACCCAGCAAAATGTAAACAACTCCTTGTTTATATAAATGATGTCCCTGTAAACTACACGGGATTTTGTCACAAATGTGTTACCAGCAGATATGTTTATTACATAAGTTACCTTCAGTGGTTATTTATTTCATTCTCTTTCTAACTTCTGACATAACATTCAAACTTGCCAAATGCCTAACTGCTACGGAATTCCTCCCCTAGATGCAACTTTTCAATCCATGATGACAATTCTTTAAAACCACTAAGAAATCAATAGTGACTGGATTCCAAACATCAAGTCTAGAAAGTAGTATTTTCTTTTTTGCACTGTTTTATCTACAGAAATATTAGTACATAGTATGCCATCTGGGCATGTTAATACTATGTAATGTCTGCTTACACTCCATTTGAGACATATTTTCACTTCCCTGTTTTCATATTTGTTTCAACAATTGTTGTTATTTGTTGATATTTGAATCAGGCAAAAGCATACAGTGCTTTCAAGCAATTGGATATGTTAGTCAGAGATGACTACATGTAAGTTAACAGTTTCCCCTGACTGTTATGATTCTGAATACTGTAATAAATCACATCAAATCAAATTAAAATCAAAATCAATTCACGGTCATTTAGCTGATTACGTTTACAAGACATGTAACATAACATACTTCACATACATTTCAATATTTTCACATTTCTATACTTCACATTTCACTTGCAAAAGGGATCTACCTATGTAGCTGTAAGCTATTCTAGAAGTGTACCCCTTGAAAGAAAACAACGAAAATAGGCCTTTGACACTCTTACCTTCTGGTTAACAAGACATAATAAGTAGGGGTCTCTACCTTTCTATAATTACCCAATGGCAACTACATTCTAAACTGAGCTTTGTATGTATCACTACAGCTAAGCAGCAGAATATTCCTATTCATGTTGCCATGAAATAAAAAAATTATTATGCCTTAAAAGGGATGGACTGATCTTTGAACTATCAATGTTAATCTAAAAATTAAGTTCATTTCCATAGCTTCCATAGCAATAAATAAACTGAATAGAAAGATAACTATTACCCATCAAAGGATTGTTCAAAAACAAGATATAATGATCTCAGGCTTGTATAAAAAGATATGGATCTTGACAAAAAGTTCACATATGAAGTAAAAGAAAGGCATTGTTTTCCCACAGTAGCAGGGGTTATCTGTTCGGTACGTCAGTAAAGAACTGATATGACCATAACATACATGTATCCTGTTACATACGCATGTCTATTCCTAAAGTATCTAAGGGCCATGGGAACAATTATTTATCCTTTTAACCTTTACAGATTTGTGTACCATGTATAGAAGATCATAGATATAGATAAGACATCAAATTGAGGTCATAATTAACAAAATCAATGGCAAGAGAGAGCTTTAAAAAAATAAAAACCTGTAAAGAACATTTCAGCACACAGGAAAATAAGTTCACACTGGTGGTAATACATTACACCGAGGAGTCATCAAGGAGCTGTCAAAGATATCAAATAATTTTGCAACATAACATGATACTCTATACTACTTTGCTTTTTCATAAACATCTACAATCATGGACAAATAGAAGTTAAACTTTTACTAAATTTTGGTGAAAATGGAGCAAATCATGCAAGACACTTACCATATGAAAGGTGTGTCGAGATATGGTATTATTTGTTTTCCAGACCTCTCCGCTTAGCAGCAGGGAGGTCTGACATGCAAGTACCCAAAATGCTC
>JAAAKL020001085.1:0-33366 GCA_010016065.2 Carybdea cf. marsupialis auct. non (Linnaeus, 1758) | reverse complement strand
AACTTCCTGGGGGTGGGGAGGGGGGGGGGGGGGGGGGGGGGGGACGGTTTATTGTTATAGATGGGGTCAGAACTATAAGGGCTCTATTAGATCGGATTAGAGCTACAATTTTGCGTACTTTCTTCAGAAATTGCTGAACAAGGCAGTTGAAAAAGTTCATGATATAAAACCGTATAACAAACGAAAACTATGTAAAATTTATACGGAAGAACTAGTCAACCATAGTGAAAGACGGGACTGGAAGCTGCAACGTAAGTCTTATCATAAGCAGCTTTTGATTGGGAATCGCTCCACTTCATGTAGACTACGTCGCGGTACCGAAGAGAAAAAAACCCAACAGTCTTAAATATGAGAACAATGAAAGAAAATAGACGACGCGAGTAACCTCTTCGTACACAACAAGCCTTGGCTAAAAAGTTACAAAAATACTGCAGTAATAGAAAATATGTAATCAGTGGGGCAGTTAATGTTAGCTAGAGTCCCCAACATACCCGAAACCCTCTACATAACTATCAAATGCGTTCGTGCTTACCAGACCTAACTACATAACCTTTTACTTTGGATGCTTACCGAACTTCTGCCTAAGACACACTTCATAAATGAATCAAATCCTCCAACCACAACTCGATCAGTCACCCCAACGACTCGCACACAATATTGACGAGCCGACATCACGACAAGATTTCCAAAATTACGGGCGTCTAAAGGTAAGAGATAAAAATTCGTTCCTAGACAATCTGAGATGTAAAAGCTACAAATCTAAAGGAACTGGGCATCATCAGAAGAGCAAGCCAAATATTTGTTTTCTTTTCGTAATGAAAAATAATAGACCTAAATATAACGATTATAAAGATTCTTTCTTTGACTTGTACCTTCGTATCCACTAACATCCAAACTTTCTTACTGAAAAGAGGCTATCCAAATTCATACCACATTCCGAGCCCCTATAAGGATACCACAGATAAAGACATGCCCAAGGTATCCACTCTAAACCAAATGGTGCTGGCACAGGTACGCATATATATATTTCAGGCCAATTGGTGTTACAGTACAGGAAATCAAGCCATGGCGGTGGCAATGAAAGCAACGAACTGGTTACAAACAGACAATAAAACAAATGAACGGGGATAAAAACGATGAAAAGATGAGCAGGCTGACGAGCAGGCAGACGAGCAGGCAGACGAGCAGGCAGACGAGCAGGCTGACGAGCAGGCAGACGAGCAGGCAGACGAGCAGGCTGACGAGCAGGCAGACGAGCAGGCAGACGAGCAGGCAGACGAGCAGGCAGACGAGCAGGCAGACGAGCAGGCAGACGAGCAGCGAAACGAGCAGGCACATAAGCATGTAGGTAAGCATGTGGGTACGCTAGTGGGTTAGTAGGTAGGCATGCAGGCAGACAGGCAGGGAGGCTAGGTACTTATGCCTACGTACTGTATGTTTACAAGTCGAATTCCGAAGCCGGGTACTTTGATAAAATAACTGTATATCAAGCCAACGGACGTACCTCGTGTTCTCACAACTATACCTAAGCACTACGTAAAGAGCAGTGAAAAATTTGTCACACCAAAAAAAGAAATTTACTATCTTAATAAAAAATAATGGATACATTCCAGTCAAATACCCTACGAGACAACTCAACGTTTAGACATCAGGGTACTACAGAGTTTGGAGTAGCGAAAAAATCAAACCAGACGTTCTTGCATGAAGAAGGTAAATACAACATGGAAATACTGCACACGGTAAAAATTGTTTGATTACCATCAGCAAGAAAGCCGACAATTTCGCGAATAAAAGGACGAGTGATTTCTTGAAGAATTTCCTCCAAGTTGTAATTCTCCTTAACTTCAAGTTGAGACTAAAAGGAAAGGAACAATACGTTCTTCAAATTCTACAAAAGGCACTTCTTAAACACCGACAAAAAGTAGCGAAGTCAATTCTCTCGAACGCATCCTGCCATCAGTTCACAAAGAAGGTTTGATTAATGCACTTGTTGTTACTACCTTCATTTGTACTTTGATAAAAGTCCTTACCATTGATGGCTTTAATCGTGGAGCTAATTTACCAAATATACATATCCTTAATTATTCAGTTTGATATGACCCACGCATTCAGTGCGTGTGCTCGACCAACTGAGCTAGGTGAATTACGGTGGGTCATGGAATTGAGCCTACTGACATTCCCATTTCTCTAACATCTTTTCAAACGAGATCTAGTTATATATGCATTCGTTCATTCAAAAGTTTATTTTTCCGACTATCCATCGACTAATGAATCAATTTTTAGATATTTATCATTTAGTTATTTATTAAACAATTATTTGCTATACTTGACTGCTTACGTTGTTATTTCTTTTATTTATTTATATATTTATAGGTATGTTATAAATACATCTATGTATGTAAGAGATATTTAACCAGTCGTAAACTCATTGGGATTCCAACGGTATTCTTTCACATATTAATATTTCTATTCATTGGTTGGTTTTAAACATATTTACCTCTTCAAGACCAGCTTAAACGAGTCTGTACAGTATTGGGTCCATTACATCATGGGTTTCTGTTATATCATCTTGAATCCACGGGTAAGGATACTTGTCATTATTAAGGAATATGAAAAGTCTTAAAGGACATACTCGACTTTGTGGATTTCCATGACCCGTAAATCACAGGAAAAAACCTATGCCACAGTTGTTATTAATTTATTCATTTGTAATATTTTTTGTAAATTGGGGATTTTCAAGTAGACTTAAAATAAAATAAAATTGACGCCCGCTCAAAAGTGATTTGGGAAAGCAAGATCACATTCAAAAGTCAGACATCAGGAATTCGGATTAGAAACATAAGGCAAACCGGTTCTCAGGACAAATCGTTTCTAAAAGGAGCTCGAATTAAGTAATTACTAACAAACAAATAAGGTAACCAATAATAACAAAGGGCCAC
Source organism: Carybdea cf. marsupialis auct. non (Linnaeus, 1758) (assembly GCA_010016065.2). Taxonomy (NCBI): domain Eukaryota; kingdom Metazoa; phylum Cnidaria; class Cubozoa; order Carybdeida; family Carybdeidae; genus Carybdea; species Carybdea cf. marsupialis auct. non (Linnaeus, 1758). Next base: position 30,427 of record JAAAKL020001085.1, on the reverse strand, counting down.
GAATAAAAGGCCCGAATAAATAAAGGTCGTGGTCTATTTCACGTCAGGTCACAGAATCAAGTAAACTCAACGGACTTGAATAGAATATAACATAATTATATGACAAACAACCCCGTCATCGGTATCCATGTGTAAAACTATATGAAAACGTTCAAGAAACTTAAGGAGCAATCTGTCACTGTACTTACCACCAGAAGCCGACAAAGGGGCTGCAGACGGAGCAATATTTCTTCTGTTACTTTCTACGATGAACAGAGCAGAGAGAGATATGAAAACTTTAATCTTCATCTAGCTCTGGCTTCCCCCTTGCAACTTTCTTCCGTGAAAAGGTCACTTCAAGGAACAGAGCAATGCTGCAGTCATTCGCTCACAGAACGTTAGTAAGTAGTGGGTATGCCTTTGAAGCCACTCGCAAGATATTTTACGGTTTCAGAAGCATATTTAGACGACCTTGCCATGTTTACAATGTTATTTTCTCTATTTCAATCAGAGATTTAAAGTCCGTAAAACAATGAGCTTGTACGGCAATGAGCCCGAGTTAGGTCATGCTCACTGGTAGAAGTAAAGGAGGAAGTAAACAGTTACAACATAAAAAGGAAAAATACACAAAATTTATGCCAACAACTATGTTAAGAGCGGACTCAACGAAGATAATTTGCAAACATTAGTATCCCCATCAGCATTGGGAAATTGTCCCGTTTTCAAGAATTCCCAGGGCTGTTACTGATTTCGAGGATTTATAAGAGTGACTGCGATCATGACGCAAAATGATCAGTTAAACCATCAAAAACTAAGTAACAATACAAGGTAGTGGAAATACCCAATCATACTAGGTAACAATACAAGGTAGTGGAAATACCCAATCATACTAGGTAACAATACAAGGTAGTGGAAATACCCAATCATCCTTAAGCATCGTGTTTGTATTTAAATTGGAGTCGACTCTCACTTTCATACCACTTTGAATATGTACTTCCTAAATATTGCATACACACCCAAAAATATCTTGGCCGCCTTTAAATTCAAGCATTCATAACATTCGCAGGAAACTAAATGTCCCTTTTAGTAAATAATAATACAAATAAGAAAAATTGCTGGGCGAGTTCTCCATGAACTAATTTCATGCCAGGCGAAAAAACAAATTTCGTGATTTATGTTCAAAGATACGAAGACACGAAGAAAGAACCTTTTTAACATAAGTAGAAAAGGTGATAGTGTGATGAATAACTATAGCAACTTCATATATGCTATCTACTTAGCAGGCAGCTACTTTCATTCTTGTGTTTTACCAAAATAGGTAACGGAAGATAATCGCCTGGATAAACTTTAGTTACGTGGAATGTGTTGAATCTTATCCCGAAGAAAGTCCGATACAGGTGAGTTTGTCGTGCTATGCAAGGATGCAGACATTTACAGACAATGTACTGAAAACGAAGCTTATTCTAAATTCAGTATCTTATTGAGATTCAAACCCATAGCCAATAAAGCCACTGGTTGTCACAGGCTATAGGTTGGCTAAAACCTCCCTTTACGATCGTTGACGAGAGAAGTACTACACAAGAAAAAACGTGAAAAGATCTTTGGAAAAAAAATTAATTTCCGGCTTGCTGCGGGACTTAATCAAACCCTTACGTGACCGACTACTCAGATTCCTACATGACTCCTAAATTTACCCCTCCCTTCATCCAAACCCTTACACCACATTGCTTCAAGGAATATACTGCTCCACCATCTTGTGCTGTTGATGAGTCTCACCAAAAATGATCCATAGCGTATCACCAAAGATCAACTTCAAAGGGCATTCAAACGAGGAGACTACGGTACAGCCACCTCCCTTGTTTGTTTCTACAAATTACCACAATAAATCAAATATAGGGACTTACATTGACGTCATCGAAACCTAAGGGATTTCCTTCGTTGAAGTATTTCCCCACATATTCTTTTAACTGTGGTTTGACTCTACTCAAAGGCTCCACTGTTGTACCTGTTACAAAGAAAACAAAAAAAGGTCAATGCTCCCACGTTTCGTGCTAAAAAACGAGCGAAACGACCCGGATCAACTGTTACGAGGAATGAGTCTAGTGAAACCTGGTAGGGGGGAGGAGGTAATAGTCGAGCAGTCTCTTTATCAGGGGACCTTCATGAGCAGTAGGCACAACATTAAAATTATCCCAAATAAATGTAAAACCAACTTAACTGGCGAACTAATAAAGAAAGGGTAGTTTGAACCCCGTCCCGCCCAAAACAAATAACTGATGAAATACATTTGGAGCTTACATTGTATAATGCAACTTAGTACGTACATCATAGTAACTACAGAGGCCTGCAAACAGCATCCTTCCGAGAAGGAGGTGACCTAATGGATGCGATATCCGTTCTGAACTAGAAGATTGTATGCTCGACCTCAGTCATGAGTAATTAACTTAACTTGAAATACCCGCACAATCTGGTTATGGGCGCCGCATGCACTATATAAGCCAATAAAAAAGGACCCAGTCCTGCACCTTCAAAAGATGGGTGAGCCATGCTATTACTGTGTGTTTTTATACCAACTGAACTACGGTAAATCGACAACTGAATTTGTGATAGTTGCCACGTTAGCACCTTATCCCATTCAGGTGAATATGGCATCCAGCTTGAGAGAATTTTCAACGCCAGCCTCCCAGTAGTTCGTTAGGACCATCATCATGGTGTTCAAACTATCACAACTTTTCACTTGCCAAGTTTGTATCAGATTCGTACAATGGTATCGTTTTCTTGCAACCGACTGTTCTCACGAAGTCGCTGTTAACTCAAACGGCCCACAGATATTTGTGACGATCGCTACAAACGTACAATAGATTCCACATTTAAAGATTTCATACTGTTAACTAATTGTAAACCTTGTATCAAAGAAAGGTATTACCTACCAGTCATGAGTCCAATAAAATCTAACCCAGATAATGATCCAATAACATTTACAAATCCATAAGTAGCATCATCTATCGAAAAGTAATAACAATTTTATAAAATAGAAGGGGAGATCATATGTGCATAAAACTATTAACTAAAGAGGCATGAGGTAACAATTAAAGTCTCCAATGATCTTTATCGAAATTCTAAAGAAAGATCCGCATGTTAGGAAAACACAACACTTCGTAAGTAATAAAAACAAATAACGTTCATTCAAAACGTGCGATTATGGCCTTGAGACCACCTTATTTGTGCGGTACCTTGATATTTCTTGTTATGCACTCTAATGATATACTCTCGTCTGATCAATCAATTACTGGATTCCACCCTTCTAACAAATCTTTACTCAATGATCATATACAAGTCTTAGTGTTCACCTTTATAAATGGTTAAGCCATTAAAAAAAGGTTCTTTTCAGATACGTACCTGCATTTCATTGACCTATAGCTCTGAGCAGTTTTTATAAGTAAGGAAAAACGCCTCCCAATGAAGAGCACCATAAAATATCTTCATAACATCAAATTAAAGATTACTATATGCTGATAGTTATTCATTCGGGTGGGCGAGAAGGGCAAATATTAACTGTGCATGACAGTTGCACCAGGGAAACGTTGAAGACCTTCATTCAAGCATACATAACTGATTTACCTCAAGGGCTCTCGAAAACATTTAACGATGCGAGCAAGAAAATTGAATACCGATCACAATTTTTCCCAGCAGCCTTCAAGGCCGTACTTAAACCTCTCTCGTTGACAACCAATTGTAGTGCATACCGCATTGTGTAGAAAAACACTATGTGCATAAGTCTAAATTCTTTGTGAAGCCTTTAGAAACTTCCAGGTTTACTGAGTTAGAGGCGTGCGTTTCCCTCAAGTAGAAGATTTACTCACTAGAACAATGAAGCCATTTTCATGTTTATTAAAGTTACATGATTACGACTGTTGCACTTTCCCATATGATGAGAGGCAGTCCAAGTGTCGCTTAACTCAGTATTACTTTATAAAATGATAGCCAAAAGCTTTCTTCTTCTACTTGAAGCGATTTGGCCCTGCAAAGGTAAGTGCAAATACGTCAAAAGCGTACTCGTGGTAAAGGTATGCCAAAATAAGAAATGAACTACGCTTAAGCATGAACTCGGTTATACCTTCATGCTCTTCCTCTCCTGCAACTGCGTCATAAAGTTCTCGTATACTTTGATTCATGCCTGGATTCAAAACAAATACATTGAGATCATAGAAGCCGTAGTTATGCAATCAACAGCATTAGATACTGAATATTTTCTGCATTTTTAGGGTTGTCGTACCCTGGAGGCTTACGCACTGAAGCCATAAATGATCACTCCGCATGTAATCAATTGCCAGCTTGATGCCAGACCAAAAGCATTAAATTGGGCCAAAATCCTACGCTGTCTGAAGTTCCCTGTATTCCGTAATTAAATGAAAAATTTTCACCCTGCCTCACCACTCCAGAAATATTCTAGTGCCTGCATAAGCCTGTAAAGTTGCGCTCTGATGGGTTTCAGTTCCATATTTCCCCTTGCTAGTGCCGTGGCCAACCTGGTCCTTGACCTATCTCCAGAGTAACGAAATCATCATCGTTAGAAGGCCCACGGTTGATTTAAACATTAAGCCTAAAGTCTCAAAGCGAGTCCACTGCATTTGTGGAGAAAATTTCTAAAGCCGTTAGTCGCTATTTAAAAACAATTTAAACTACAGGTTTGTCTACTGCGCAACGGATTTTGCACCGACAAATGCTAAGATAGCGCAAAGAAACGAGTCCTGGTTGATTTCACAGGTCTCCGTTACCTAAGGCATCTTCAAATGTTATAGCATTTGATAGTAGTTAATTAACTTTTTTTCTGTCCAACAGAGCACTTATATTAGCAATAATTTGGGGCATTGCGGGAAGCAAGTATAACTTCCCTAAGGTACATAGCACTAAAAAGAAGAGGAATTCTTCCTACGATATGAAAACGCGGGAAATGAAAGAAAATCCTACCTCCAGTCAAGATTGAGTCAAATATCCGTCCAGATACATCGCTTCGACTAGTCTGTAAATGAAGTAAAAGACAAATATGGTTAAAAGTATAGACAGAATTACAAGATCTTTTATGAGCCTTGTTGCCCAAATCGTCCACAAAGTCGCTCAAATCGTACATTGAAGCGCCAAAATCGTGCACAAAGTCGCCCAATATCTTGCAGCTATCGAGTAAAATCCAAAACTACAAGGTTCGTTTTTTGTCACTTAAACATGGCACCTCGATTTATAAGTAATAGATTTTGCTCCTTCCTTCGATTATACAATCGCCCAATCGGTAATTTGTCGCCCAATCTCGTAACACAAACTACTGATTATATGAAATTCCTTACTTACGTAGTAGATTGATTCTATTTTCCCGAGTTTCAAAACATAACAACAGTCTATGCAGTAGTTTGAATCTCTCTATAAAGGAAACGACTAAATTTCCAAGCAAACACCCTCATGCAAAAGTGTAGCACAATTTAGGATAATGCTTGTCCGTTGATGTCTACACCAGCCTTGGCACGACACTCTATAAAACAATTGGTAATATTTAATGAGCTACTAAGCTTACAGAAGTTAGAAAACAATATAAAAGAATAAAATAGAAACCACAGGTAGCCGAAGACTGCCTTAGTCACTTTCCCCGATTCTCTTCCGGTATATAACGTCATTTTCCTCATTACAGAATTTGTTATAAGGTCGCCAGTGCCTATATAGATGTAATACACAAGCTAAGACCTACACTATATCAATAACTCTAGTCATCATATACATGGGACGTATCTTTACAAAAATTAACAAACAAAAAACGTAACAAAATAATAGTTAAGTTCAAGTGTAGAAATAAGTGTAGAAAGTCTCACCTCGACTGGTCCATCACCAAACATTTCCGCCAACTCGATATTACTGCATCGTAAAATGAAATCATTGAGCATATCCCTTGTCGGCATTCCAGGTTCATTGTCAAGCGTCGGCACTCTAGGGTCATCTAGGAAAATGAAATCCAACGATCGATTGAGGCCACAATCATGTTGCTAATAAAAGGCTGCTCGATCTAAGTACCTAACACTTCCGCTTTTAAATCAATCAAATACTTTGATCGAGCCCACAATAGGGTGGATTCGTAACACTGCTCTTAAGCATCATATACTCCGGTAGATTTTTTGGTTGGTTTGCTGTTGGGGGGTGGGGGGTTGAGGGTTGGGGGGATTAAAGAATGATTGAAAACAACCTGTTCCGCTAGAATGATACAACCTGAATCTGCAATTATTTTAATATTCACAAACAACCATCTTACAAGATCTCCGATCAATCATCTTAAGGCTTGTGAGCCCATAATATCCAAAAACGCTAATTTAGCCATAAACATCAAACCGAAACGTTACCAGAATGCTTACCATCGGACGACCTTCCTGGGTTTGTTCCTGCAGTTGCCGTTCCGCTTGTAGATGCTGTTGCCGACCCGGCGTCACTCGGTGATGAAGATACTCGTGATGATGCCTCTGTGGATGGCGGCATACTGCCAACATGGCTTCCTAGTCCTATGTTTATATCCGATAATGGATACGATCTCCATTGTTGAAAACTTGGACCAAAGTGGAATGACTGGCACGGCCAAAGGGGATCAGGGTGCTGGCTTGATGGAGGTATACCAGGAATTGGGATGGACGGTAATCTGAAAGGTGAGCCTGTGGCAGTGGTGTTTGTAGTAGTACTGGTGGTAGTTCCTGGCGATGTGTTTGCTGCGCCTGTAGGACGTGGCGTGTTCGCAGGATTCGATGCATTTGGTGACTCCTGTGACACTGGTGATGCCATTCTCATCGTCGAAAACATACCTGAAACAAGAGGTATGATATCAAGCTAAACAGAATCTACATTTCCGCCTTAGCACGAATTACCCGGACAGCAAACAACATTCTGCAGAATACAGATTACACACACTCACACACCAAACCACCCACCCACTCACACACAAACACACACACACACACCCAATTAACTCAATAGACCTCTTGAAAAGGAGTCCCATTCTGTTCCTACCGAGAAAACGATATCCAGGACGCTCTTCTACACGCGCCAAACTATTGCCTCTTCAGCAGTCAAGGCAGAAAATGTAAGTCCTTACAAAAATCGTACAGTCCATGGGGTACAAGTGAACTGAAGCAATTAAAACTAACTAACTGTTCTTATATAAAATCTTTTCAACAGACAATAGATTTCCGTAATGATGAATAGTCACTTCTTTCCAATGGTAGCTTAACTGACACACGAAGAACTATTTAATGTCCGCAGAATCGTCCATCTCATAAAAAAATGACGTGATATGAAAACGAGGAGAAGCATATAAGCAGCACTATATTTACAAACTCCGATTTCATTCTTTTCTGCTTCAAAGAATCAGTAACGTATGGCCTACAAACGCTTTATATCTCTAGTCTGAGACTCTTCGACCTTTATCTTTAGAAATATGGCTGTAAGGAGAGACTATGACATGTTTACCCCACCGGATTTCGAGCTAAAACGTCAACAGAGTGGAAATCAGGGCGTTCGGTACGTTTGAACTTCTTTCCATGATTTACTTATCTTTCGACATGTAATAGCTGAGTTCGCCTCCACGAACGAATTCAATTATTTCTTTTGAAATGACAATGAAGACGTTTTCAAATAGATTTCAGATATTGCTATCAAGGCAAGTCACTTAATACTTCAAGACAACTCAGCAAGATCTCTTTAAGCCTGCACCAATATAGATTTCTTTATAGGGTGCAGCTTATACCCAGTTGAATAAGCATTGTACAATCTACCGGACGCTTATACCATATCATATAATATAGTATCAAAATTAATCATACTCTCCTTTCTGTTGTTTCTTTGGCCACATCATAACTACAATAAAGTTTTCTCCTTTTCTCAGTTTTCTCGGTCAATAGGCAGAGACGCTGTCGTTATAAAAGCAACCACTTAAATGCTTTCAATATGCCTTTGATATGCCTTTCGACTTTCAACCTTTCCAAATTTACATTTTCAGATGCTTCAGAGTTACAATTGTCTGAAGACGATGTATTACATCCGTACACCCATATCGACGAGGCTTGCTTGTATACATACAAGCGTGAGAGACTAGAAAATGGCTCGCTTTCAGGGATGACAATTTGATGGTTTACGGACAGACAAGGAGAGAAGAACCAAGTATCACTATCAATCATATTCCATTTGCACAGTTGACAGAAAATGTAATAATAACAAGCTATATAAAAGATGATGTATCTGACTTAGAAATAGAAAACAAGCTACGAAATATTTATATCAATATAGAAATTTAATATAGAAAAAGTAAATCCAGTAAATAACTATAATGTAACTATAGAAAGACGAAGTGGAGAAGGAAAGGGACAAAAGAGGAAAGAAAGAAAGAAAAAGAGTAAGAGAAAAAAGGTAAAGGGAGAAATAGTGGAGGAGAGAAAGACAAAGAAAGAAAGGAAAGAAGAAGAGAGAGAAAGAATGACAGAATAAGGTAAAAAAAGGAACAGTGAAAGAGAGAAAGAAAGGAAAAGGAAGAAAAAGAGGAAGAGCGGAAGAATGGGCGGAAAAACAAGAAAACACGGAATGAGAAGGAAGAAGAAAAGAAAGAAATATTTTTAAAAAAAGATCACAGATGAACAAATATAAAAATGTATCGACGTCAACTAAAAAGCCTTAATTCTATAACAAAAAGAGTCTTTAAGTTTATCAAATATCTCACCAGGTATCATAAATCTCTGCCTTGCAGCTTGATTTACATTTGAAAAGAGTTGACTTGTAGTTGCATAAAAACCGAATGGTCTTGGCCCAGCTGATAACGAGAAAATTGGTCTTGGTGTTGAACCATTACCATTAGTGGATACGCCTGTGGATCTTGCAGTACTGGTTGATTGACTAGTGGTTTCAGCTGTGGTGGCTGTTGCAGTGCTGCGAGTACTGCTAGATGCAAAAGTAGGCTCACAAGGTACCTCGGTCACTATTCCTACTACAGTACGTTCCTAAATGAAAAAAGAGAAGTACACTACTAAATTTGTATATTACACAACGACATTCGTTATACAACGAAAACAGGTGGCATTGCAATAAAAATTGTTGGAACACAAAATGTAACTTGCTATGTCAATGCCCAATACTTGAAATATATTGCGCATGTATGTAGAGCGGAAAACAATGCAATCACAAAGATAATGATGCTTGCCAAAGCAACAAAACCATATTACCGAGATCCATGAGTTAAAGTTACAAAGATACTTGGAGTGGACATAAATCAAGCAAAGCGTGCAACACAATCAAAGAAAGAGTTTGCCGAGTTAGTGCGGAAACGCTTCAGCACGCCTCCGTGATGATACAGTATATCGATGGAGGTTCACGCCGGAACAGGAGGAACAATACGACTTTTGAGCTAAAGTTCAGGTTCGTCAAACAGAACAATTGGTTCCTTGTTCGTAACAGCTGCCCAAACTCGCACTCGAAAAGGGCTGAGAAATAACAAGGGCTGTCCATTTCTGACCTTTCATTGTTTCGATTAATCGTTAAGTATTTTACCGATTAATTGATTAATTGGCTAGTGGGAACAAGAAATTGAAACTAAAATCACCCTGTATAATAGAACCTTACATAGACATATTAAACAATCGGCTTTAAAACACAAACATTAAAGTTAATAATATATTACTGCTTAAGCCACACTTTGGCTCTAGAGATGAAAACTGTAACCAACTATTGCTCATTTAATCTGCAAAAATAATCAAAGCGACCACCTTACTACTCTTTGCCTAGATTCTCCTTCAAAAATATAAATTGTTTTAGGTGCTCAGGCAATACACTACCTCTGTTTTTCTAAGTATACTTTCTGCCGTTAAAATACTCTCCCGCTGAAACAGAAGAGACTGGAGATGCAAGATACTTCTTTGCAATGTTTGCAGATTTCAGGAATCTCCCAGCGTTTTGCCTATACCAAGCAAGAGGATCACTGCTACGATTTTATGGTGGCTTTCTCTAAGTTAGGATGACTTCATATAACAGACACTTGACATGATCATTATAAGTCTGATTAACATGATTTCAAAACAGGCTCAAACAAATACGCTTCGGCACAGTGAAAAGAAAGTCATGAATAATGTTTGAGACCAGAATCTAAAATTATTTTTCATAGCGACTTTGACAATGTCTAATTTTCATTTGGTAATCAAATTGATGTCCACTGATATTGATCAGGTATCTGTGACATGCCAGACAACGTGCCCCAAAGTCACACTATTTTCTTCGAAGATGGAAGTACATGGCATCTACGGACATAATTTAAACTAACTGATATGAAGGCTCGTACCCGAAGAACCATCAATTCACATAACGACCTATTTTCCAAAGGCATGCCTTGCTTTTGGAAATTTCATGGTTTCGCAGGCGTGAGAAGTGAAAATTAGATTCTAGAAATTCAAAGAGGCGTAGCCAACCTGACTGCTACCATCACGTAGGAAATTGACGTGAGCCTTCGAAGATTTCTAGCCTGTAAAATTTCGATTTACATCGCCAAGTCTCTTTCAGTTTTGATGGCATGATATAAACAATCGAAGATCCACCCAGGCATAAATTAATTATTCGGTTGTTGGGTTGGGTTGGGTTGGGAGCTACCGTGATTTGACGGAATGGGGGTTCTCATTTGATGCGTGATAACGAGGTACGAATGGGTTGGAAGTTAAAGACAAAATATGACAAAATACAATCCTTACCCCTAGTCGCCCGCTATTAGAGCCCGTAGTTCCAGTGCCAGAATGATTTCCTGATGGTGCAGTTGTAGTACTACTGCTTGAGCTTGACGATGCTCCACTTGGTGGGCGCGTGAAGCTCCACCCACTGAAAGGTGGTGCAGCATTTCGACCGGGTCCCGACGAAGACTGTGAACTACTTGATGTAGAAGTGGTCGCTGCTGAAACATGTGGCGGACGCACGGGTACATCCAAGGGAGATAACCTGGGAAAAACTGTAAGGCTTCTTGGTTGTGGTGCATGTAGGTTAATACTCAAATCTGACAAAGCATGTAAGCCATGGCTAAGATTATGGAAAATCTCAGCAACATCATCTGGGACATGGTCGTCATCTGGTGAAGGACTCTGTTAAAGGTACATATATAAGGCACAAATATGATTATGTGTCAAGGCTTTCAAACATATATGTCAGCTCCGGCACAGAAATGAAAACAACATATAATAAAAGCATGTGAAGCTCTGATACAGAACGATACAGCTACCGAGCGGTATGCAGTTCTTACAGTAGACACTGCATCACTGCACTTATTTAACGTTAGCAAGTGCATCAAAATCAAATCAAGTCACGATTGTAAGCCATGTTGCATGGTAAACTAGGCCGAGACCGATAAGTTCACACACCCTATCCAATGTTTCATAAATGTTCACTTAACGTTCGATTAAATATCCTAGTGCACTACACTATACCTAATGCATACTGTGGAGTTTTTCTGTGGTGCTTCCTCGAAATTTCAGCAACGAAGCGGGCAGTGTCAAACAATATAATATCACCAAAAACATTGCCAGCTTACCGAACTCTGCGAACTAGAGTCCAAAGATTTTGATTTTCTTCAGGTATGTTGTAGGGAGCGAACGTATTGCATACGTTTAATATTATAACAGTTAATAGGAACCACACCAGACCAAATAGATATACGAAGCATTGTCTTGTATCGAAACTATTTACGACGAATTAATGCGACGAAGGGTTATAAATTTCATATTTTGTTCACAATACGGTGGGTCCGGGGTTCTAAGCCTCGGTTTATGACACAGCCCCTACCTTGCCACGCGTAGCCTCAATGACTCCAGGATAAAAAAACCTGATGCAGTGAGGTAGTAATCCTGAAGACTATTAAACACCAAAGCGCCTTGCAGAGAGGTAAAATTGTAAAATAACAGTATTTCCTGCCTGGCGATACTTAAGAGTATTCAATTGGTGAAATATATCTCTGCACCACTAAGGGTGGATGTCATGGAAATCGTTTTGCACTTCAACATTTGTTTTAGGCATAAAAGAAACGCATCATTTGTAAGCGCTTAATACAAGACAGCTCCACCAGTTCTCTCCTTGCATTAACAAAATTATACGACGACAGTTTCAGTATACTTGAAATAATGAAAAATGTTTGGTTCACGTGAGGGGAAGACAGAGGCGGGGCGAGTCAGCATCACATGATCGATCAGGCATCACAAAAACCTCGGGCAGACTGCTTACATACTATTATCATACTCATAATTGCTATTATCGTGGTATTTTCGGCTTGGCTTCAACAATCAAAATATGGGCAGTAGTGCCAAATCTGTTGGCCGATACTGATCTAAATAGTATGCTCCTTCAACAAAACGAGTCATTTTCCATACTGTGATTAAAAAGTAAGCATTGTCTTTCCCTTTTCTTATGTCATGCCTGTAACCAGCTTTAACCCTCGTACTCTTAAATAACGAATTGTGTGGAATGTGACCTTACCTCGTCTGTGCGCTTCAGAATGTCACGGTATCTCTCTAACATTGGCTGAAAATCCCTACTCAATTCCAAAAGACGATCCAGTAATGATGCCAATGCCTCCGGGTTGTTACTACTATCAAAATAAAGAGATACAGGCTTCGGATACGTCAACTTTGTTGGCCGCTCATTGCTACCAATGGAAACATTACCTATAAACTTAGTTATGAATACGTACTAGGGAAATAGAAAAGTATGTAACCAACGACATTACTTAAACTAAAAGTTCAATCTAAATCAAATTAAAGGCGGGGCACAAGGCAGTAAAATGAGGAGAAATCTCCCCTCTCATCTGTTTTTTAACGGTCGAAGGGTACACATATTCCAGATTGAATGTAAATAACGCGTTTCGAAATCGTGATTTAGTATCTAGAACGGTCAGGGTGCCACTTACGCATACGTTATGGCACAAACACGAACAGGACTGAGCAGAAACAAATACAGACACATTCCAAATGCACTCTCACACACAAAAGCACGGCAAGAAAACTTAGTGTACTGCCTTGACTCTGTTGGACAATAGCTGCTGACCGTTAAAATAGAGGAAACTAAATGGACATAGTATCTCTGCTAACGCTTTAGCAATAATTCGAGGTAAATCTAACCTTGTTTCATACCCAACTTACATCAGGAGAGAGGACCCAAACATGGATTTCCCAGACAAGAGAATAAAGAATATCGTTTTTACCTCATATCGTCTGATCCTTCTTCTTCTCTTGAAGAGCTTGTTTCGCCTGGGCTACTGCGATCTGGGGAATTATTCTGTACGGAGCAAAACACAAGTAACAATTTAGTATCAAATACGTAAAACCAAAACTGAAACACATTTCTTACACGAGATAGACCTGGCTTCCTATGTCAGAAAGCTGGTATAGCGACTGCTACTGCAGAATATGTTTATCTTCTTTCCAGTACTTTCATCACATCTTTCAATGAACACAAACTAAAATGCCCCTACTTCTTTAAAATCGATAGAACATAGTGTGCGTGTGGGCGCTTTGGTGCCTTCGCCCAGGTGTTTTAATCCTCTCCTTGTTCAAAGCAACTCCTTTGTAAGTTGTACAGGAGAGGGATGCACGGTCCATCCCTGACGAGTGAAATTATCTGAAAGGGGGCACACTCTATTTGTAACAAACGTAGTGATTGTAATCCGCAAGCAAGAATATGTTTAGTCAAAACCCAAGCGAATAATATCAGGGTAGACGCGGTGCATAGAGTATAATTTCAAACTCAACTGTGATTGTAACAAAGTCTCTTTACCACTCAAAATCAATATACAAACGAAGACAATCTACTCGATTTGTAACAAATGTTAACTAAAGCTATATACGAAACATAAATCAAGAAAATAATTTTACTCACTTCGTTAATACACGCACCGGAATTTAGAATTGGCCGACGCTGAGACTATATAAAAACTGAACTGTATGAGTGGAAAATTACTGAATCTATACGGATAGAACAAAAGGTTCCTTGTAACAATAAATGATGCGGTATGACGCATTTCAAACCAACATTGATAGTCTACAACACAGATTCAGAGCCCAACATATTGCTCCAGTTCGGGAAAGTGTTGCTGCTTTGATCTAAGATTTGTTTTGCCATTTATTGAGTAACAAGTCCAATGACCCAGAGGTCCGAGCTTCTCATCAGCCCCGAGGATGCAACTTTCCAAATCTGCAACATCTTGTTAACTGAATTCATTCCTTTTCAAATCAAAATAATTTCAAGGGAACTTACTTGTGTTCCTCCTTCTTCCATAATTTTGTGTGCATCTTTCAAGAACCGGCGGGCTTGCCTAAGTCGCCTTCGTGCTTCATCCTCAGAGTCCTATATAGAGGAAGACGAAATATGCGACGAAAAGCAGTACACAAAGAAATATACTTGTAAATAATTTCGGACAAGGATTTATTTTCACGCTTTTGCTGCCACGATATTACTTATTGTTAAACATCGTCGTCACCGTCAGTTTTACAATAATGATTTTTTGAAGTACTACCTCCGGAGGCCGTGGTAATAGCGCGATCTTCTCGTCGTAGTCCCTGGGTCGAGACATCCACAGAAACGGCGTCGATACCCTAACTTTGCCAATGAAAAGTCAATCATTCATCAATCCACCTTCCCGAATGAATGCAATTCACGTACCAAAAGTCGCCAACTTACTGCCACTCACTCACAAGCGTTCCCCACAAAATGCAAAATTTCTCCAAGAACACCGTCTACCAACTTACAAAAAAGCATGAAATCCCGACGGAACCCCGTCTACTCACAAAAAACGTCACAAATTGTAGTTGTTCTGACATAATATTTATCCTATTTTCTAACACATTCTCTAGTATTCGTCGGTAGAATTTTGCGAGAAAACCCTGTATGTTTGTAGGCGATACCAGAATAGTGGTCTGTTCTCACAAATCAGAGAAGACGAGCGTACGAAAACCTGATCCACTGAACACTAGATTATACTTATACTGTATAATATAATGCTTACCTGGTTTGGAGAGGACTGGACATTGATCAAAGACTGCATTGCTATTTGAACGTCAACTACTGATCCATTGTCCTATAAAATAATTTACTTCTCATAATACCATGAAATGACAAATGTACAAATTAACGATTCCGATGGCGTTCTGTGTATTCTGCGGGTTGGGAGTGTGAGAGACGAGAATAAACGTTTTAACTGAAATGACGCCAATACCAACAAGATGACTCTGCACAAAACTGGAACTTTAACGTTAAAGCCACTATGCACCTTGCCCTTACGTCTTCTGATGAAAGAGGAGTGCAAGAGGAATCAATGAATGCACGCTACAGAAAATTTGTATAGCTTCTCTCCTCAACAACGGAATCTGATGTTTTGAAATGTTCTCTCTCTGCAAAAAGAGGCCCCGTTCCATTTTGAACACCATACAGATGCCTTACACTAGATTTAACATTGTTTCAGTCACAGTTGGTGGTGCTAAACAAATCTGCACTTTGGCCCTATACAGACTGACTTCATCACTTCGAAAACCTGATTATAACCTAAATTAGCGCAAGTAGATTGGCTGTTGGGTTCACTAGACTCTTGAGAACTAATCGAAAAGGTCTCTTTGTGAAGTATATAGCAAAGTAAAGGGGAAAAGTGTATAATACTCATTCCAAATCAATTACATACCGACGTTGACGTGGTAACATTGGCCTGAGCTCCTGCACCTAAGCTTGACAGAAGATTTTCTACCAGTTGCTGTAGAAGGAAACAGGTAAAGATAATTGTAATACCGTAGAAGAGGAACAACAAAAATATAAATGCTATTAAAAAACAGGAAATAGGCCAGTCACACCACTCGATTTTAACATTGTAAATATATAGGGAGTAACGTCGTTCACGTGCTACATGTGCAATATAAATAAAATGTCGCAAAATAAGAACCATCAAATGGCTACTTGGCTCGGATTACAGTATAGATAAAGGCCAAGCTTCCTACGCGAACAAGAGACAAAATTGCATCGTGGTCGGTAGAATAAAAAAATAAGGAATACACCAGGTGTATGACTCTCAATGCCATAAAAGGAAAAGGGACAAAGCAACATGGATTGAAATCAAAATAATCAATATATCGGTCAGTTCTATCCACACAACGGATTACATACAGACACACGTCTGAAATCATCCAGATACTGGAACAGTAAAAACAACAAGCTGCTGACTCAGCTACAGCACCTTTTAAATGTCATTCAACCATGGAAAAACCTAAATTTAAAACTAGGTGATTATGTTACTTATGAACTAATTGCGGAATTGTCTTTCATTATTCAATCTTTTCTGATGACATATATTACCCCAGCCACTATTCAATACATATGTTTCAAAGATAGGGGGATGCAATCCACCTTGTTTGATTAAACCACACTTGGGACACAAAAAGTGTTTAACACTACATCATTATATATTGTTAAACCATATAAAAATCTCAGTTCAAGGTATGTATTAGGGAAATCTAAATGAACTAACGACTAAGGTCTTTGAGAATAACGATTTCTGGTGGAAAAATCATTTGTCATGTTGCACTCATGGAAGTGGGCTCCATGATAATGCACTGACAAGCCCCTACGGCAAATTTTCCCTATCATGCATGGGTTAGCTAGCTAGCTATGTTCTGACATGTGTGCATCCTTTTACTGGGCCACCTGGGCACAGGAAACCAACCATTTTAAAATTTCCATGATACATTTTATCATTCCTTAAACTTTATCACTATATTCACTGTTAAAACAAGCATAGATTACAGTGATCATCAAGCAACGCTCATCACATACAAAACCCTGACGTTGCATTTTCAAGATGTTGTTTGAGGGGCAAAGAGAGGAATTATGTGTAAAAAAGCTATTAGCTTCAGCTGAATTTGCATCTATCGTAATGTTATATCTGTACTCTGGTGCGATTAGTAATTGAATGGTACCCTATCGCTGGGATGTCTATGGTTTGAATTCTCATCTTTCAACATAAATCAGCGACAACATTCACGAGTCCATTAGTCTGAAGATAGGAGAAGTATTGATGATGGGAGAAGTATCTCTTGAAAAACTGCTAGGAAAAAGACTAAGACACATGACATGATAAACATCTACCATCTATGGCATCAACTGAGTTGACAGGCGTTGGAATCTTAAAACGGTAACAGAGCTGTTATCAATTTCCAGGAACAATAACTACAGTAACAGTAAGAAAATACACCAATTATTGGTAACATAAGATTTCATATTTAGTACTGGGCATAGTAATGAAATGAACTATTTTGGAAAATAAAAAGAGCACTCCCTTATTCAATATTTACATGTTTTGCAGTATTAACTCCTTTGCTAATCTACCAATCACTTCCAGTTGCATACATATTATGCCATCACAACTTTCATTAGTTGTTGTAAACAACTTTTAACTTCTGTTTCCCAAAACTGGCAACTCTATTACTCATTACTATACAATATTACACAATATCATTTGAAACCGTCAAGTAAGGTAGGGTGCTGATTAAATCACTAGTAAACAACTAAAATGATAGTTTTCTGCTTGTTCCATACAAGTTTCCCTGCTTTCCTACATCATTTTAAACAAGAACCTTGTCCATTATCCTCTCCATGTTCTCTGCACTAGTTCTGTCCTACACCTACACCTAAAATATTGTCATGTACCTTAAGGTTCCACTCTCTACTTTCTTTATTTTCCTCTATTTTAAATGCTCATTACTTTTTCATTAGTTTTATGAACTGATTGCCATGTTCTCTTGAACAATTTACTGTAACAGGCATCATATTAAGTTTTAAGAGTTATGTAACCAACATGTTGTAGTCATGAAAACTTTTTACCCCTCCCCCCAAACCCCCCAAATTACAGAGTACCATTAACACTTCAATTGCTCAAAAATGATAGCTTTCTGGGGTATGTAGCTTCAACTTTACGAAAATACTTTATTCATAAATGAAAAGAAATGGTGAAAATGTGAAAAAGTGACTCATCTCATCCTTGTTGACTCTGGCTTGACAACAACATGGGTAACAGTAATTTTCCATTGCCAAATTCTCAAACACTTTTTTGGATTAACTGTACCTTCCCCTATCTTTTTTGTTTCATATTAGATAACTGTGACTAAGCATACTAAACTTGTACTGATTACACTGCTTCCTTTTTTATGATTATACAAGTACGTAGTGTGTAAAACCAGTATACTTTACCTGTGTTATATGGTTCATATCCCCAGGTCCATATATTTCTCTGATGTAAACATTTGGTGAACCATCTGCACTGGAAGTGTTAGTCTGTGGAGCACTTCTTGATGAATCAGTTGGCGCACCAGTTGGCCTGGTAGCTGCAAGTGACAAGGATACAGACTCAAAAGAAACTCTCCTAAAATCACAATATAAACTAGAAATGTTACCTTTCTGCATAAATTGGGATGGTCCTCGAAAAATGGGCATGAAGCAAATTGGGGCACTTAAAATTTTCAAAATATTACAGAACTGCTTTATTAACTGTATCAGACAAAATAGTATGTTTAAGCTTATTTGTCTGCTTAATAAGAACAAAAAAATCATGATGGCATTATATTCTTTTGTCACACATTGTCCAGTGCATGGCACTCATAAGCATATAAGGATCAATAGAGAAAGTGATAATTAATTTCAATTGCTACAGGTTTTAGCCACATTGTACACTCCTGCTAGCTCCACTGTTGGTGTAACAATCAATGAAAGTTTTTTTGGCTATTAACTAGTAATCTTACTAAAACATATTTGTATTAATGTATGGATAGAAAGTACATACAGAGAAATATCTACAAAGTTAAATCATATAGTAAATCCAAATGAGTTGAAGTCTTACGGACATGAAGATTTTACCTGAAGGTGGTTGTCTCTCAACAAGATGTACAACATTCCCATCAACCCCTATATAACAAAATAAAATGCATTAAGAAGATTAAATTGAGAATTGCAGAAAGAGAGACAGCAAATCCCTCAGATTTTGCTATGCAAGCTGCCAAGTAAACATAAGTGCAATGTTCAATAATTTGAATGTGTTACATCATATTATACATTATGGGTAAAGACATGCTTACTGCTAGCAGTACAAGATATTTATCAAAAGTCAAAAAAATATGCTTTGAGACAAAAAGGAAGCATTTTACCTAACAAACCCTGATGGGACATAGATAGTGGGTACCTTGGTATTATATAGCAGCCTTAAGATACCTGGATTTGCCTTTCATTCACTTCCAAGTACACTTGAATTTACGGATGTAAAGACTTTCCAATTTGTTCAAAAAAACAATACATTTTTGCCAAAACCCAAGGAAAACAACACTTTGCCCTTGCAAGCAATGGTTTTGGTAAATGGAGTGAATTCTAAATGAGCATTGCACTACATAATATGTTTACATTCATGACTGACTTAATCAGTATATCAAAATCCATTAATACAATAACTATGGTACCAGTAAGTGGATGCCTTTTAACTACATATATAAAAACTGGCCATAAAAGGTTTTGTTATTAACCAAATCTTGTCCGATTTGTTCATTCATTGTCTCAAAAGGGGCCCCTCGATTATGCATATTGTACATGCATAAAGTATTAAAATTCACAGGAAACATAATTTGATGATTTGTGTAACTTGTAAGAAGATAATTGACATTTCATTTAATTTTAAATAAAAAACAACTTTTGAGGTGAAAACCACGTTACTAAACTTATTTTCCAAATAGTAAATATCCAAAGCATATCTTCAATAAACAATTTGATAAAAACTTCATTGTAACAAACAATCTCGTTTGTAGAGTATCATCAATTTACTTCCCTCGTTCCCTTCCTCTTCAAATTGTAAAAGGTCATGTACTTCTCCTCTTATCTCAGGGGATCCATTATTGGCTACGTTATTAAGTGTTACTCTTAAACAACAGTTTTTACTCAACCTGATGGCTCATTTCTATGTGGCACTTTTTGCTTGCAAAGGCACCTGTAAGCACTTCCAACCATGTGCATTTGATTCTTGTGACTGCTAACTGACTTACTGAATCTGTTCAATCTAAGCACCTCACCTCACCATTTCAATTTTGTCTGGATTTATTAACCACCACTCTGTATTGTTGAAGAAACTGTCAATATGATCCCTAAGCATATAAGTTGCTTTCCCTTTGCTACATTATTATAAAGCAAAAAATCATATCTATATCTATCTAGCATTATCACTGAGGAAGTTTGTCTGAATGCTTTATGTCCTTCATGTCCTGTTTCAAGTAGTTTACAAATAAAGAGTTATAGTATCCAGACTGGACTGTCTACCATGTTAAGAAGGTCTGATTCAATATATGTACATAAATGTATACATGTAAATAATAGTGAAGGCTGATAGCAAAACAAAAAATTAGGTTTGTGGTGGGTGTAAGAGTTCGAGATCACCTTCCAGGATTGTTCACATTACAATCGCACTATTAAGTACAGTGCTTAAGTCTTCGTTTTTGGTGTGGGAAATCCTGGCTTCAATCCCCACCAGCACCATATGTACTTCATGTCTATTGAGTTCTATACTATGTATTTCATGATTGCTAGTGTCTCTGTCTGAGTATTTATAATATATATATATGGTAACTTGTATATTGCCATAAAAACATACCATATGACACCAAACGCTTTTCATCTTGCAGGACTTTTCCCTTGAAAATAAGTCTTTGCCTCTCTGCAGGTACATCCTGTGGTTGTTCATAAAGAGAAAGATTTAAAGATGTATGTCTATTTTCATTAGGATGAAACGAACTTAAATGAATACTTGATCTGATTTTCAGATATTCTGAATATGTGAAATACAACATAAGCAAACTTTACATACAGAAAATGGAAGGAACTCTGAAAGCAGGCCTTGAGCAAGAGCCAGTTAAATGGTTACATATATCATATGTATGTTTCCTGATGATCCAGTATATGCCCATGAAACATTCAATAGCTCAAGTGACCATGTTAACATCAATCAGTATTGTTCTCTTGACAAAAAGTTAGAAGGAGTGAACTTGAATACAAATACAAGATGTTAAATGTATGCAGTACATCAAAAGACAAAAATGGCCTTGGAAGCATTTTCAGCAACAAATATTGACTCATGGAAATGTCAAACTTACCACATCTGCCTCTATGAATTCTTTGAAACCTCTGACTAAGATCTAGAGAACGAATGAGCACAGGTAAAAAAGGCTCATCTAGTTTACTAGTATCAAAAATATTTACAAAAGATAACAAAGTAACAATCAATAAACTATGCCCCCTAATAATATATTAGTCACAAAAATAATTACCAATAATGATATCAACTAATGCCATTCATGGCTCATGAGCCTTGAACAATGTTTGTAACCACTGATAGATTTATTGAGAATTCTAGTTGGTACCTCAGAGTGATAAAATTCAATGAAACAGTAGTGACTTGTAATAAATAAACAGTATGTTAGTGCTTTTTCTCTTCTGTCTCCTTATTGATAATCAAAAGGATTAAATCTGTAGGCCTATGTATATGGATCTGTTACTCTACGCATCAAAACCTGACATTTTGTCATCTGTTACTGTGCATCCTGTTTAACATTGTGGTTGCTCGTATCTCTGCTGTTTTAAGTTTTTTATGTTATTTCTTAATCAATTCTTTGATTTCTTGATTCCTCTTAAATTGCATTGTACAAAAGGTAATTGGGTCTCAGTGGTACTAGAAAATTTTTTTAACAAGAATCTAAAAAAAAGAAGTTGTTGAATTACAACTTCAACCAGAAAGAAATTCCATTGCCTTCAAACACAACATCCGTAAAACCAATTTTGAGGAGATTTATGCAACATACATTTATGTGTGGCAGTAAAACAAAAATAAAGAAAACCTTCTAAGTGTGTATGCCATTGAACATGCACTTGTTGTAGGCGAAAGCAATTAGATTTTGTTCTAGACAAAATTGCATAGCATCTTACATACTTCAGTCTTACATACCTACACAAAACCTCATCCATAGATGAAAGAAGCCCCCTTCCTTTCCAGCTTTTCCTCCTTTGACTACTATCACACTACTTACTAATCCTATAACTTTCTGTAAGCACCACTTTTCAAACCATGTATAGTCAAAAGGAAATTTTATGTAACCAAAGGGTGTGAAGTAATTCTTACAAACAATACCATTCTCCCCAGTAGATACAAACATCTTCACAATCAGAATGACATCCAAAAGGAAACTTGCCATCTTCCCTTTGTTATATCCATCATTATCAGCTTCTTGATGCTAATATACATAAATCAGCTTTCAAGCAACACTGGCACTTCAAAAAATAAACACAAAAATTGGTAGGCCTGTTAGACCCTGACTGTACTGTCATAGTGCAGTCATAGAGCCCTTCCATAGTCTTGATTGCTTAATAATTTTCTCCATCAAATGTCTTAATTCCCATACATGGAGTTTGATGGTGCGCATATACACCAGACTTGTTACTGGAGCACTTTAAGACTGGATGCCCTTCCTGAACTCACTGATGGCTCTCCTGGGATTTGAACCCTGACCCTCTTGACCCTCCTGATCTGTCAGGAACTTATCCACCAGACCACGGTGGCTAAATCTAATAACTGTCTATTATAATTGAAAGTTTCAACACAGTGAGAAAATGTCACAAAACATTGAGACAATGTCGAGACTCTTGGTGAAATACTCTGTATCTGTTGAATTGACCTCATTTGTTAAACTTGATCAATTTCCAGAAGTGATATCAACACCTGACATAGCAAAAATAAAATCTTAAAATGAAGTGCCCAAAAGAAATAGCTATCTTCATATCCCAAATGTTGGTACATTGCAAGTATTTTTAGGCTCCTCTCTGTTGAGAATGCTGTATATGACTAGCATACTCTATATAACTGTGAAATTCCTGTTTATTTTTGCAGCCATGTTGAAATGTTGTGGTCAAACTGCCTTAATATGACAATGCAAATGTCATCAGATAGATGCAAATGGAAATTCTGAAACACCAGAAGTCATGGCATCTGATTGATAAGCTTATCCAGAAGCTTTATGTGGACAATGGAGAATGAAAATGACAGGGAAGACCCTGACTGAGATGATTTACATCTTATGAAGCTGATCCTTAGTACGTTCAAACCAAACAACACACAATTATTTCAAGGGGCTTTTGCTTCCAAGTATAGTTTACTAGTTAAAAGTTCCCAGTCCAGCAGCCTACAGATAGCAGGAATGGAATCATTATCAATTTGTATCATACAAATTTCTGTGTCCAAGATGGCTGGAACCTAATTAACTATTATTATGTTCCTCAATTTGCTATTAGTTTTCACATGCTCACCATATCATATAAAAATGCTCAGTCTAGGCAAAAGTTGATAAGTAGCTAGTTACTTTTCTTTCTCTTCTCTTTTTACTTTTACAGTACCACTTTTGTAATTGGGGGTCTATTAGACAATTACTGAGACCAAATGTACGTTGAATTACTGATTGGGAACCTATCAGTTTCAAGCTTTGATCAGTGCATAAGTAATAATTTCTTGTTAGCAAAGTAAATTATAAGATCAAGGAAACAAGACTATTATCCTACTATTAAAGAGAACAAATGTAATAGAAGAATTTCTCTTGAAGGTAGTGAGGAATAAGGATAAAGTAATGAATCTAGATTTGAAGTTGAATAGATAAAAACATCCATTGACTATGATTTTGCAAATAGCATGGCTAAACATCAACAACAGGAAGTCCTACACAACGGAGAAGCTACATTGGAGAAAATAATGATCAGCTTGACCCCCTAACAATGTAACTGGTTCTCAAGTTCTCTATTATCAACTACATGCATATTCTGCATTATTTACTTCATCAAAGCTGCATAACATACTTGCTATCCATACATTACATTTACATAAACAAAACTACCTCAACTATCCCAGTCTTAGATGACAGGAGTTCACTAAATTACTAAGAAAACGGTATGTGTCCCTGAATCCTGAAAGACTCAGAATAAGTTAAGTTTGTATAGTTTTCGGGCTTGCAGATTCTGGCAATTTTACTACAAATTTCATAACGACTTAAAAGTTTACTTTCGGTTTTGCCACATACATTTCATGCGTGCACAAGATATATTCACATAATGCTTTTTTTCTTCTTGTCTACGTGTCTTTCCACCCCAAAACAACAAAATTTTTACAGTTCGTTAGAGAAGTGTTGCGTAATAACGCCTTCAATAATAGTTTTAGTGGGTTGGTTTGTACCTTACATCTCGAGTGTCAGAAATTTTCAAGGCCCTAGGCCCTGCTTAAAAGGTCTTCAAGTAAACCAATCTTCATCCAAAATCGAAGCATCGTCCAAACCAGAAACATCGCCCCACTTAATATTGTATTGCATGAATGAGCTGGTTCATCAGAAAGCCCTTCAATCTACATACAGATTTACGAAAAACATCATGATACCGTAAATCCTTTTTGTTCCTCGGGTTTTGTTGTCTCGACTTAGAAAATATGTTAATCTCTCCAGCTACCGACATTATAAAAGTATACAGTGCTGAGATACGATCATATGTTGATGACTCAATCATGTCTGTTTTGTTTGCAAGTACAGAAATACCACAACACCTCAATGAAAATCCTACTTACATGTGGTGCTACTTCTTCATCGATCTCAAATGTCTCACTTCTCGAATCAAGTGTTCTCACGGTAACCTGCATGGTCAAAACACATTAGTTCGTTAACTACACTGCAGACGAACTGACTCTGTTCAAAGTGCAGCCTTATTTATGGGGTTTATATCCTTGGTTTCCTTGGACTTCTGCTTCTCAAGTCCAACTCGCAAAAGGAACTTTCTGTGAGTAAGAAAATTATTGAAAACGAGATCAAGATTTTCCAATCGAGGCTATATACGTTTCATTCCATGGAAAAGTTTTTCGAACCCTGTCGTAAATGTCAAATTTGTGTTTTAACTCTGCAGAGTCAAATTCAATCCCATACACAAAACCATGTTAAATCTGTGAAAATGCCGTTGTCCAAAACCAATGATTAGGTTTGCTAAACCTGTAATGCTCTTTTAGTACCAGGTACCAGGAGACAAATAACATCGCTTTAAAAACGATTTCAAAACCCAATTTCATATAAAAATATCAGTTGAATGTGTCTATTGTCGTATATCAGATCGAATAGACAAAGAAGCAATTACTTAAACGAGGGTAGAAGCCTCATCAAACCTTTTGTATCAGAAAATAGTCACCTCGTGTACAGGGTGCGCCAACGTAAAACTCAAGAAAACTTCCCGCTATTGGATAACGCCATCAGCCATCACATCGACGACAAAGTGCAGGACATACTCGCCCAGGTGTTTTCATAACACTATGCCAGTTTATACAAAATACGTATAACTGGCTCTCTTGCATCCAGTTGAATACAATCGTATGCATGAATCTGGCGTAAAGGTGAGCTGCTTGAAATCCTCTAGCCATGACACCTAAAAAGCGATGGTCTGGATCTGGTTGCTACATTTTTGAACAAGCACAATGTTCTCATGGGCAAGCAGGAGTTATTCTGTACAGATTATTTACAAGAGTTACATTGTGATGTGTACGAATACTTTTACAATTTCCTCAAGAGGTTGGCATCGCATGTAACTGTCACGCAGTGCATCTTACACTGCTTTGGTCTTGGTATTGGAAATTTGCCACAGCATTAAAAGAACATTTCAAGAACGTTTTAAATATGCATAGAAATAGAATTGTTTCTGCGAGACTAAGACAATAAGCTGCAAAAATAGTTTGCCGATAATGACTTCTCTATTTCACCTTGTCTGACGTATTCACTATGCTAAATGGTCTAAATACGTCTCTTCACGTTTCATTAAATGACCGACCAGGGAAGATAGAGTGTTTCTAATATAAACTCCAGCTGTTGAATGTACTGCGCCAGTTTTCAAGCCCTTGATAGCTTTTAAGGGATGTTAATAGCTAAGAGCCACATCTATCTAACTTGTATCCTACTCTGATAGCAGCCATCTTGGCAACTCTGTGCAATTTTCTTGAATGGGTAATTTTTAAACCCCATGAGAAGCAGTCCTTTCGTATTGCATTACGAGATACGCTCTTTCGTTATTTAGACCATGTGGCTTTTGAGGATGTGTGGAAGGAGGAACTGATTGGCGTTATTCCAGAACAGCATTTAAAGCACCTCTTAGAAACACTGTCGGTGAATAAATTTCGGTACAAACATAACGGCAGCGATACTTTCCCGTGTGTGGCAAGTTGCGAAAAGCAACGTCTCAAACTTACATGAGTGATCCAGCGTTTTTTAGCAATGATGGTAAACAAATGAAAGCTAAAACCACCTCAACATCTGGAGAACATGAGGTTTACTCAGTCACAAAACGGAGACACGCAAAAGAACTAGTTTTTCTTATGCAACCACAGCCTTCCTTTTGATTGAATCACTTTTGCTGCAACAAGTTTGGCGATAAAGAGTATGAAGCCAAAACACAAATGATATGTTGTATAATGTAATGCTGTCTAAGTATTGCATAGTTTGAGACATTCTGTTTTGAAGTTATAAAGGTTTTACACCAACGTAGAAAGACCCAAGGGTAAGTTTTCTTTTGACATTTGTTATGTATTTGATGTAGCACATGTTATTTGCTAGTCTATATCAAAGTACGGCTTAAAGATAATATCACTTGTTATTTATCTGTAAACTATATTGATGAGAAATTTACATGGAATTTGCACCATTTAATCCTTGTATAATTTAATCGAGTTGCACATGTTTTGATGATTGTAGGGACCTATGCTACCGGCATCCTTCGCGAGACGATTAAAACTATAAACAGAACCATAGGTGAGCGAGTCCACATCGCTGCTTTTGGGAACGAACACTTTGCACTGGATAATTGCGCAGGAAGGGTGGGAAGCAAGGTAAATTTTTTTCAAAGGGCAGAATCACTGCTTCCATATATGTGATCAGAGCAATAAAGTGACTGTTTGAGCGGAAACAGAGGCAACTCTGTGTTTATAATGGGCAGCACGATCGAATTCATATAGAACGATATTGCTGATGTCTGCATATTATCGAGTGAGGCCGACGCAAGACAGACATCAAAGGAGGAGAAAGTCAAGCGCCATTGCGGGGAGGACGGACAGCTAACCTCGAGACTGAGGACGGTAATACAGAATCACAGTGGTGATAGTAGAAAACAAAAACTCTGATTTACATTCATAACTGCAGAAGAATTGCTATGCATAATCGGTGTTGTAGTTAATAAGCAAAACAAGATAGATGAGGGCAATAAGACTTGAAAAGAATTTAACCGATGTCCTACAAAACTGAGACCCTCTTGATGAAGTACAATGCACCAATCTCTATCACAGGATCGACAGGCTGCTCTCTACAAGATGATGATATCGTCTGTCACTAAATCTACGATATCAAGTACTTATTGCTTATCAAATCAAGACCTCAGTATCAGCTGCTCGTTGTCATCTCTGCTACATTCCTTGGATCTCTATCAACTCGACCTAATTCCTCGTTTACTACCTGAACAACAGCCGCCATTTTGTCACCACAGCTCAGCAAATCTTACTGCTCAAAAAATCTCTCATTGTTTTCCGAAAAATGAATTGATTTGACTTCTGGCCGAGATTCTGGTCATTCCAGATTGCACATATGGAGTCGGTAAAGTTAGTTTAAGTGATGTCCCTCCATACCATCCCAAGTCCCACTTTTCCTTGTGATAGTTTTCAATACTAGATACAGTCATACAAGTATCTCTGTGCAAAATGTCTCCGGAAAGGAAGCTATATTGATGGTACCTAAGTTTGGTTTATAACTTCAAATTAACTTAACTATAAATTAATTAAGGTTGAGCCGGAAACAAAAGAACTTTCATGGTTTTGATCCATGATATGGTATTAGTTTTGTATAAATGTAAATCATGTATAATACATCATTCCCTTGGTGATATTTTCTATTTCTCTATTATCTTTTCACACGTTTAACTTTTCCAACTTTTCCTTATTCACTTTTTGTTGTACTAGTGATCCACCACTTATCATTGTTAAATGCCACTCAGGAAAAGGGTCTTCAGTCCGTCTTAAGTTCATTTTGCTCTCATTTACTGCGGTCTTGTTGCAAATAACATTTATACGAGGCACATATTCGATTTCTCTTGTTACTTAAATTTTTTCCCGGAGATATACAAGCTACTTTGTTTTCATACGCTCAGTTTCCAGAACGGCAAGATCAAACGAAAAAACACCTTTTAGTAATACCGTGAAGGACATCCTTTTGGTTGTAGCCACTGAAAGACGTGTTTCAACCAAATGTTGGCCAAATGCCGAGAAACATCTCGGGGGCACAGAGTTAGGCTTGCAAACACGACTGTTTAAAAGCGACTAAAGGATAGCAAAATCTCACAGAAGTTCGATTAAAGTTGGGTATCTTGGTCAATGGACTAATATCTTCAGCTATTATAATTTGCATATGGAAAACATTTTCATTGTGATCGAGGCGCCCTAATTCAGATTGAGTGCAACGAGGTATTGGTAGGCCTACCCAGTGCTTTTTATCATTTTTCCTGGTTTTGGGATACAGCATAATATTTAACTTTGTTTCGTTCTTTATACTACTCTAGCATAAATAACATTTGCTTTTGTTACCATCATCTCTGCTAAACAAGGACGGTACCCTCATTTAATTTTGGCGATTATCTTGAACAGGCATTGCCAGCACTTGTTACATACGATGGAAAGGTTAATAGGAATGAGATTGTACAATGCTCGTCTGTTATGGTGACAAAGCCACGTGCGATCACAGTTACGAGGATAAAGACACACAAAAATTTGAAGATGGCTAAAGGACTTGAGAAGAGGAGAAAACAAGTACATAACACAATGTCAAGTTGAAACATTCCATTTATTTCATTTCTAGCGACATAAGTACATTACTTGAGGACTGCGTCGAGTAAATATTAATTTAACTTTCATTAAAAAATAGTCCTAACATTGTCAGGAATAGAACATCTTTCTTCAGCAGATATAAATGACTTAGCAACAACTCTCCTAATATGGCATTGCAGGTTCCTCTGCATCAGATGAGATATCTCTTTCCTGGGTTCTTCACATGATGCGTTATACCATTGGCTTATTGTTTTAAATTAGTTCGGAAGCCAGTGTGGCAAGATCTCCCCCAGAATCTATTTACTCTGCTGCTAACTTCAGATTTTCAATGGCCTTATCCAACCTTTGTAGTTCGATTTCTAGCTGTGCGACCTTGGGAAAAAGAGAAAAACCCAGTCAATTAAGGGCATCAACCCTTATAGAGAAACAGAAGTTCATTGGAGAGCTATGGAAAATATAACGCCACCTAACGTCACATGGCTAAATTTTTCTACAATACAAAAGACTGGAATCAACTTGATTATACAAGCTTGGTTAAAGATCATATCAAAAAAAGAGTCTCTACAATAGCTTCAATTTGATGATCGAAATCTACAGTTAGACACTTGCACCATTGACATTAAGTACATACTATGACACTGACTTTCTTATGACGTCATCATCATAAAAATGTTACTAACTCCAAAGGTAGGAGCAAAACAAACAAAAGGACACTTTTAAAAAGTTCCTAAGGAAGACAATACTACAATCTTTACAACTTTTAATTTCCTCCTTCTGCTTCATCTTTTTTTCAGGTAGTCCACATTTTAAACAAAAATCATGGACAGTTTTACCAGATCGGTGTCAACTGTAATCGCCTAAATCGTTCACAAAGTCGTCCACTGTTCCATGTTTTACATTACATTTTGGGAGCATGTTTTGGATCAACGAAGAGTCGCAATTCAATGGGATTTCAATCTTCTCTTCTGTTTTAAAATCGTCCAATTGGAAATATACCGTCCACTATCTCAACACAGACCACCATGTCTGAGATAGAAATGACTCTGGAAAACAATTACAAACATGCAGTGACACTGAAAAGTCAATCTTATCAACAATCAGCAACGACAACTGATCATGACAATTATTCGCTTACCTTTGCAGCATCTTGTTCGCGGACATTCTCTGGCACCTAAAGACAGAGAAAGAATCCAAATTTTTGAAATAATGGCAATGGTACTGAGTGATCCATGACCGTAGATACCAATTAACTGCTACAGGAATATGATTGGTTAACCACGTCAACAACAAGTAAGAGCTATCAACGTTCACGTTAGCTGTTGGCTCTGCGAAAGGCTTAGAACATCCTGGTACGACCTGCAAGAGTTAAATACCCTATTTCCCAATAAATTGCCCGCAACTTCTCTTTGGGCAATAAACGGGTTTTATACGTCAAATTTTAAGTGACATTTTTGTAACAATTTACTGTTTAAATCAGGAAATAAG
>JAAAKL020001084.1:0-33386 GCA_010016065.2 Carybdea cf. marsupialis auct. non (Linnaeus, 1758) | reverse complement strand
CTTTGAAAGTAGGTTCGATTCATAATAAAAGTCTCAAGTTCTGTCAAATGCCCCATGCCCACCCCAAGATTTGGCCCAAATGGCGCCTTTGGTTCAAGCCATTTATTTTGGGGAAGGCCTAAATTCAGTTCTGACGCAAACAATTGCAAATTATGCAGAAAATCTAAGAAATTGTTCACCAGGAACATTTTTCTCACACCCATTGTGTTTTTACACCCCTGTAGAGGCATAGCACAGTACCAGACGACGTAAGGCACTTGGACTGACGTATACTTGAAATTACCGCCATTGGATTTAACCAGCAGCACAACAATGCGTTTTGAAAAAAACAAAAGAAAAAAAAACTGTGTATGAGAAAAACATGTTCATTCGGAGAATATTTAGGAATGATAATTATAGGAATGATTAATTATAAATTATTATTTCGGCTAATCTTAATAGTAAAGAGTGTTGTGAGATGAAAAGCAAGCCAATGAAATCACGGTAGTTGAAACTCCATTCAAGAAAATTACGGCCCTTCACTTTGAATAGCCCGAAAAATCGCTTTTTTGGTGAGCAGCACTGACCTTTTTTTACCCGATGTCCTTTCTATTTTTTTTTCTATGCCATTAATAAGGCACAGGGACATCAACAACAGCTGACTAAGGGCTTATTTGAAAGATAATCTTCATAACTACATTCGTTTTAATAAATTCGTCCTGATATGCGTCATCTTGGAGCGTCGCAACGCACCAATAATGGTACTTTCTGGCGCCGTATCTGGATACGAAAGGTTGGGAAGGATAAAAGCGGTGCCGTTATAATCTCCGTGGTCAAAACCCTTTACTGGAGGTCTGCAACTCCCTCTGTTATTTGTCCCTCCTTCAAGTCCCCTTAGTAAGTGGAAGCTTAAAAGCACATTCTAAAACAAAAAACTGCCTAACGAAAAGAAGTCATTCGAATTTGATGTTGGAAATTACAATTGCTATTTATATTGTATTTTAGTAGTAAAAGTTAACGACAAAATCCTTTGCTTCGGTAATTCCAAAAAAGAGCTTAAAATGTTCTATTTCTATTATTTTTCTTTCACCAGCACTAGCAAGGCACCCAAACATCGTAGATAGCTGTTTAATTATTTAAAACCTAACTCTCAAATCTATGCGCATAGCATGAATTTGTCTTGGTAGCACGTAAGGTAGCACGTCACACAAAAAATGGTACTTTTTTGTTGCGTCTCATTGAAATCTCCGTAGGCAAAATTCCTTAACTGGATGCTTCAAATATCGCTCTGAATGCTCCCCTCCCAACCCATTTAGTAAGCGAACATTAAAAAAAAACAAGTTCCAAAAATTACTGCCAAGTAAAAAATTCTTCACTCAAATTCCAAACTTATTCAAGGATAGTTATACATATTAATTTATGTTTATCCTAGAATTCAAAATAAATTACAAAAGACCATTTTCAGGAATTTAAAAAATTGCTAAACCTCCGACGAGTTTATGTTTCTTTTTCTTCTTCTTTTTCCCAGCACTAGCGGGTGCTGGGATATTGTAGGAGCGTGTAACCAAGTGAAGTTTTCAATATGAGTCTATTATTTCCCCTGCCTCATTAACGTACCAATGAATTGGTCACTGATATTGACGACACACAGGCCTGTCGTTTTGAGGCAAGGAAGGACATTGCGGCAGAAAACCTGCAATAATATTATGACAAATTACTGTAAATTGTATTAAATCCAAACATAAAACACTTTTATTGTCTTTCAGTCTTCGAAATTCTGCATATTTTTTATGGGACCAAATTGCTCAAATAATTTAGTTTTAAAAGCAAATTTAAAAGAAATATACTGGAAACCTTAATTTGATTAAATAAAAAAAGTTTTTTATAACGGTAAAGTAAGGCGGAGCATTAAAACTCAAAGCGAGCAGAAAATATTTTGTATATGAGGGGGCTGCCCCCTCTGTCATACCTTACTCTTTACGCCAAAGTTTGACTTTCTGTTTCAGTTCCTTAAGAGCTACCCCTGAAACACAAGTGACTATTTAATTAGAATGATAGGCTTCTACAGAAATTCTAAAAAACCTTTGGCGTAAAGAGCGAGGTGTTGAGGAGGGTAGCCCCCTCATATATGCAACAATTTCTGTTAATTATAAGTTTCGATGATGCTCCTTACTTTAAGTTGAAAAAACTTATTTTTTTTTAAGATTCCTATAAGATTCCATAGTTTAGCTTAGTATTTATATATTGAAGATCATTTATGAACACTTTTTTTTAACAAGGTATGTCCTTCAAAAAATCTAGACAAATATAGTAATGTTTAATTTAGTGGTATACCTTACAAGGTTTTTCTAAGAAATCAAACTTAATACCACTCCCAGAAAATTTAAGTATGCTATTTTGACAACCTAGATTCACTTACACTATGTTTTGATTTAATCCAACATCCCGCTTATCAGTCCCTGAAAGTTGCATGTTAACACCAAGCTCATTAGTAATATTGATACTAACATCTGTAGGAGTTGCACTTTGGTCAGTTGAACATACCTTTTATGATTCTCTTGAAGTTTGAGCTTGATATGGTAAGCTGTTTAAAAAATGTTTCTAGCAGTATCGCCATAGGCACTTGGATCGCAGCCCTATTCCTTTGAATCTCGATCCAGCCACTTTTTTAAACTTCTTCAAGACCCAAGTGTTTGTTAGGGAATGTTTTCTAAGAGACACAGATGCATGTTACGTAATTGGCAATGTTTGAAACACCTAAGGGTGTGAGAGATACCTTCAGCATCCCCACCAAATCAAGATTTCCTTGGGTCCTACCTAATGGCCATTAAAAAAACCTTCAGGGGCTTCTTTACCCCAAGTATTTCTTAATATTGTTCTTTAAAAAACATTCAGGGCTTCTTTACCCCAAGGACTTCTTTGAATGTTACGTAATAGGGCCTGGGGTTTTACATAATATGACGGGTTAGATTCCACTAGTCAAATGGTTGGGGAGGGGGTATTAAGCCATTTTTCGTCAACAGGTTTTTCAAAATGTTTCAAGACATTCCAAGATGTTTTTTAAGACATTTTCCCTCAAGACGTTTTCTAAGACATTTTAAGATTTTACAAATTTTTTTTTTGACATTTTTCTTTAAGACGATTTTCATGACGTTTAAATACATTTCAAGACGTATCATCACATTTCAAGACATTTCTTTTCAAGACATTTTTCTTCATGATTTCTTTTTCTTATAATTTAGGGAATGCTCGCCAGTGTTAAGGAGGACGCATTCTGACGTAACTTTACATAACAACGGTACACACGTGGGAAGTGAAGCAATCTTGTGTGCCTTGCTGGATTTATTGGGGTTGATGTAATCTCATGTGACTTAGTAGAGTTATTGGGAATGACACAATATCTAATACAATGATAGGCTTCAGGGCCCACTGGGGAGATCCCCACTTGTAACTGACGGAAGCACACACGTGGGTGTTATGTAATGACAGCACACGTGTTGGATGTTACGTGATGATAGCGCCATTGTGGTATGTCATGTAACGACAGCTCATACGCGGGATGTTGCGTAACGACAGTACACATATCGGTGTTACATAATACTTTAAGAGGTTTTTTCCTCGGGTTTGTTTTGCTTTCAAGGCGTTTTTCACAGGGAACTTTTATATTCCAATGGTTTATGACCCCATTAGGATTCAAAAGGGCTATTTCCTTCCAATGGAACTGCGCCCTAGACAGCTAGACCAGCCAACATCATAATGAAATGGTACATAACACAATGTAATATTACATAATGCATTTAAATATTATATAAAATTGAAATAGCACATAGTATATCTTTACACCATGTTACACACTTATGCATTACATGATACAAAACGTGGCATTTTCACATTCTTAATGAGTCATTTTTATTTTTAGGAAATTACTGCAGATATTTTAGTTTTTCTTGTTCTTCGGAAAAAGGCACTGGTGAATTAAAAGTTTGAATATTACTTTATTCCTTTTAAGCTTTCAAGTATACTAGTGTTTCTAGTCCCCCCTCCCCCTAGGCTCAACATGTGCTTGAATATTTTTTAACCTTTTGGGGTCTCGAGTCCATATATCATCAGTGGCCAGACTAGTACGAAGTTAAAGCCGCATTGAAAAAAGTAAAAATTTAGCAATTATCCAACTATGAGCAGACCCAAAACTTAATTCGGAGCAACTAATCAATAACCGTATGAACAGGTTAGTTCACATGCGTCTATTTGAGGGGAAGAAATTCGACACTTTCATATGAAATAGTGAGACTTATGTAGATAAATTACTCCAGGAGAAAGAAAAAAACCGTTCAAATTTAAAATGAGGTTCGAATTAGGGGATTTCGTTCAGGACTCTTGACACTGTCACGACAATTGGTCGAACATGGAGCTGTTCTTATTAGCGGGAGTCCACTGTACTAGATAAGGGATGAAACAGAGCCTATGCATAGTATTTTGTCCATGCACGAGAAATCGAAGATACAAACTCCATTGCGAGGCAAACGTATGGGGGTCGTAACTACTCATGGCGGCGTCAATAGGCGCAGTTTTGAAAATTTCAATAAAAACGTACTTGAGATGACTGTGCCCATCTCGGCTTACGAGTCGTGAGAACCGCAAACGATGAACACAGCTCCAACCATGCCGATCTGGAACACATTTTACTGGAAACACCGCCAAGTCGTCGGACTGCCTTCATCAGTTGCCGTCTAAGAATTGTTCAGAAGCTACCAAGTGCATTTCGTTATCTTTATTGAAGATCAAGTCGCAGGCATATGCAGTCACTACCTCTTAATTTAGTAGAAGCCAGGTTTGATAGTCTTCAAAGCTAACCTTCTATTCGATGTTTACTCTGTCAACCTACGTCGGTACGAACAGACTGGAATTATAGAGTTACATATATTTTAGATTTGTATCATAACCTGTGGCGTCATAAAGAATTTTTTTGGATTGGGCATATCAAGATTGGAGGGTCTGAGACACACTTACGTAGAGTGTGGGGATTCTACCAGAAAGTTACAGAGTTCTACTGCAGTGAACAGCTCCTTCACTCTTTTCTGACAATATGACACCCCATCATTTTAAAGTCATAGGTTTTCACAACCAAGTAATCGAACCTTCTCATATGCCGTGAGGGCAGCACGAACTATTGCCACTCCCCCCACCCTCACACACACACACACACACACAAACACACACACACACACACACACACAACTTTGACAAAAAACTTTGCCACCTACTATAACATATCCTCCTACAATATATCTCATAGCATACAGTATCGCAAACAAAACAATGAATCACCTATCGTCACCGGGAGTCTCTTTTCCTTAGCTGTTATCTGCGTCAGTTGCTGTGCCACGTGGCATGTGGCACCACCTTGGGGTAGAAGAAATGACACTGTCATTGAAAACTGACAGTTCTTACTGAGAAAGAACAAGAAGTGGGTAGCGTTTCACGTGACACACAATATCCATAGACTTAAAAAAGATATATATGAGAATATGGCCTAGTTCCGAAAATTGAACTCCTGAGGAAAATTGAGTATTTATGATTCCTTACCAATTCCGTGGTGGGAGTTACCGTCTTTGTTAATGTTTGGTTTAAAGATGAGAAACATCTAGGCTAGCGTAATAACGCGGTTTTTATACACAAACAATAATATATAAATCCAGTTTTGAAAATTCCTTTGCAGTTTGTTATCACGAACTGAAACTTCCTTAACTCTCACCGATTCAAATACTGCATTCCTTATAATGCAGTTCCTTCTAAATATATGTGCAATGAATATCAAGTTTATTTATGAGACAAACAAGACAACTATGATGCTAATATGATCTGATAAAGGAGAGAACTATCACGAGAATCTTTGAAGTATCAATCTTGTATAACCATCACTACCACAACCATCTTAATAACCACTTCCTTCATTGTAATTAGCAGCTAAAAAGCAAGACTGTCACTATCACCCCCACCACCCCCTTGGTAACAACATTAGCAGCAACAGCAATACCATGAACACCATTGTCAAAACAATTCCATCAACATTGAGTACATGAT
Organism: Carybdea cf. marsupialis auct. non (Linnaeus, 1758); assembly: GCA_010016065.2. Lineage (NCBI taxonomy): Eukaryota > Metazoa > Cnidaria > Cubozoa > Carybdeida > Carybdeidae > Carybdea > Carybdea cf. marsupialis auct. non (Linnaeus, 1758). Next base: position 27,323 of record JAAAKL020001084.1, on the reverse strand, counting down.
TAAATTCTACGCCAATATTTCAATTTTTTCTTACATCAAAATTGAATGGCTCACTTATAACTACTTACTGTTATAAGAGAAACTACGAGAAAACTTCGAAAAATAGAGAAGAGGCATGTGTCCACTGCTGGAGAGATTCAAAAATCCATCACACTGGTGGGTGGTTCCCACTACATATGTGCCTGACTTCAGAGAGAGGCTACTACAGTATGTAAAGGTCATATAGAGGCTAGACTCCACTTACCAATGCCAGATGCTAACAATCCATACCAGATTCCTTTTCCTTTACATTTTTGAAATTCAGCTAATCCCTATGTAAAAGTAACAATCAAAATCAGTTCGAAAACCACAATTTTGAGAAAGCATACATAGCATTTTATGAAGAAAAACACAAGTGTCTCCTGCACTTGTGAGGATATGAGAATATGTGCTGTCACTGAACTTACTAAATATTACTAGTACCCTATTTAGTCTGCAAAAAATTTGCACTTTCCATGTTTTGTTAGCTTTTGCTGTATTTGTACTAAATCTTTTGCTAATTGTTTGCAGGAAACTGGAGATGAAAAGAAGGAAGGGGCAGATCTTAATCTTGAACATGATTATAAAACTGCATAACTGCTATGGGCATCGCTACCTGGTTATCATCAACAGAGCTGAACATTGAATCCAAGAAAGAAACTAGGCCATAAAATTTAAGTTCATGAGGAAGAAATGTGTACCACCCTTAGACCATTTGACTCTGTATTAACTACTACTATTACCTATTCTTCATCAGCCACCATGTGTCAAGGTAGCAAGAGGTGGTAAAATTGTTACGGCAACTGTCTTATGATCCAAGGGTTACAAGATACCTGCTTTTATTTCCTTCAGTAAGATATGAACTCTCATGTACATTACTGCACTCGCTGCATAAAACCCAGCTGTGACTGCAGTGGAAAACTTGGAATGTGACACGCCTGGTTGGTATGTGTCCACAATCCTCACAAAGTGGACTAGAAAATGTGTTGATAGAAGAACCTATAGTGTGCATCTGAATATCTCTGTCATTGAAATGGCATAATATAAATACAGTGCACTTTACTTTAAGGTAAAACATCCCCAAACTTTCTTTTCAAACTTCTTCTCAAACTTTACTATCTCACATTGCTTTAATAAGTCAGATTGCAAATTTTTCTTCACATTTACAACAGGGTAACCTACTCTGGATGTTTCCTCTGGTACAACTTAAGACCAGAAAACTCATATGACAATATATATTGCCAGCCAGTCTATTGCTGAAACCTTATAATTAAGTTTATATGCAGAAGTTCCACATGTAGATTTCTATTTGTCATGCAGCATATCCCAAAGGCACATGGTACATGGTACAGGCCTTGACCATGTTGAGCAACTTTGACGGGTAAAGTAAAACTGGAACATATCGGTTTACCAGTGCTTCACTGTCATATATCTCCTCTTTGCTTCCTTGCATTTATTCCTGTAGATTTTTGGTTCCTTGTCTTGAGCTTCCTACTTTCTGTTAAAATCTTCTTTTTCTGTTTATTATGCCTTTGAAAGAATCATTTCACCACCATATTTCTCTTTCTTCTCTTTTATGCTGGATGTTTCCCCCACACACCTCCCTGCAAGCATGAAGTACATTCTACCCTGGCAACTACTCCATATTTCCTTTGTAGCCTTCCATACTCATTTACAAATTTCTTCGATATTCTCTTATAAGCTCACAAGTTTTCAATCCTCTTCCTTCCACATCTCGTCTTTGTCTTAAAATAAGAGAAGATAATAAGGGATAACACACAGCTTTCCAAGAAAGGCAAAACAGCCAATGCAATTGACTCCTTGTTTCTTTCTCATGAGCAATAGATCTACCTGTGTTTGATTGCCAGCAATTTTATATGTGATGAGATTTTCTTCTTCTTTTTAGAAATATCTATTTAGCACTCTCAGTTCCCAATTCTTACATATGTCTAGCACAGGTTTCCTTTTGCCTTTTCTGTCTTCAAACTTGACAGTTACCACGACATCTCTCTAATATCATCTCTTCCTATATGTGAATTAACATAACCTCCTATTATGACTCCACCTGGCACTGGAAGTCTACCAACATTTCCCTAAATGTTATCTCAGGAGTCTATCTTCTCCTGTGCGGGCCTTTCAACTACTCACTGGACTTCATTATTTGTTTCTTCATTCTATTCTGATACATCATCCACCATATGTATCTTCATCATATTCAAACACAATTAATCTTCCCTGCTCCTACATTGCATGAAAATTTGCACTTTTCATTGTTTGTTCAAAAGGATGTAAGGCTTGGCTCTGGTATCTGTCCTCCTGGAGACAGCACATATTTATGTCTCTCTTTGCCAATATGGCTACCACTTCTCTGTTACTTCCAATCAATGACCAAATGTTTATCGCACAGACCTTCACACTCCACAATCTCTTCTACTGTTTGCAAGTTCATTCTGCCTGGAGATTTTTCACATTCTCATCAGAGTTAAGGACAACAAAGTACTAATAGGTGTTCTATTTCGATGTTCAGGGGTATCTCATGTGAGTTGAAGTAGGATCTTTTAGGCCTCCAACACCCTTTATCCACTTACCCTAGCTTGGGACGAGCATAGGGTTGAGAAACGTCCAAACACCATGGCTTAGCTACCTTTTCCAAGCCACAAAAGCCTTGCTCATCACTAACATCATCAGCCTGTTGCTTGCCTGTCATATAACTCTTAGACTTTAATATTTCTGTCATTTTTCTTACCCAATCTCTTCACTCCAAGGCTCCTTGCATGTATCCACTTCATACACACTCTTTAGATTGCAGCATCTGCTCTTACTCTTTTCCTGCATACACCTCAAGGATATAACTTTGCCTCCACAACTACTCCTTTTGCCTCCTCAGTCACCATCACTTTCCATTTTGTCCATAATCAAATTTAGCCCTTTATATTTAAATGTTTTTTTGTTCAATGCTATAAATTTTCTTCCAATTCATTCATGGTCTCTTCCATCAAAACCAAATCACTAGCAGCATGGAGCAGCTCATACAACAACACTTTTCTGCAATTTTCTGTCCAGGTGTCCAAAATGATTGTAAAAATAGACAGAGACAACACTGAGCCTTGATGCACCCCAATGCCAACAGAAAACTTGTCTGAATATCCATCACCAATTTTCACTTTTGTCTTAGCAATGCAACTACTTGTCAACCTTCTGTTGGCTATGATGTGTAATGGGAAGGACAAATGCACAGGATTCAACCTTCACACAGCTTTGTATGTCAAAACACATTTCATGCAGTCAATGTTCAGAGTGAAAATTTGAGGTCCATATTCTTCATGAGAGCCCGGATCCTGTCTGTAGATGTTGTTGATGACAGTGTTGAAATCAATAAATGCCATTTATGCCCTTTTTCCAGGGCATGTGCCAGGTAAACATGTAAATGGCCTAGGTAGAATAGCATCATCTCACCATGGAAGACGATCAGCTACTGGAAGGAGCAAATAATTCATACAAAAACAGCTTACAGTAATTTGATGGCACAGAGGGGGAGGGGGATAAATTTTTTAAGACACATGAGATAGAGTACACTAATCTCCTATATAATTGTATAACAATCAGTAACCTCTTGTGAAAGTAAAACATGCTGATGAATACATTGTATACGTGTATGAAAGTGTATATGTAAAGCTACATGATGTTCCTATTAACTGTTAAATGACAACTGTACAACTAACATATCCATACTTACTGGATGCCTGGCTAAAGTTTCCTCATTAATGGATTGTGACATTCCAATTATAACCTAAAGAAAAGGGGGGAATAATTCTCAGAAATCAATATATGGTTATTTGAGAGATAATTATTACAAATCAATAAGGATCTGTAAGATAAAACTGTCATAGGTGTCAAACTTGTATTACTGACCGGAATAAAATGCACCAACTTCAAGAAACCTCTGCACCAACTGAAATCAGCACCTTGAACCCCCCTTATGAATGTTCACTATACTAACAGAACTATCTCTTCCTCTGGTACCACTGATACATGGAAGAATCTGTTGAGCAGGTGAGTGCCAGGCTCTCTAACATGTATCTCCCACTGTGTACTAGTAACTACTCAATGCATTATTCTACTAAGAAAAAAGAATTAATTTGAGTTAGAACCTCCCAAAAAGTGTCCAACTTAGATGTGGCACCGTCTGTTTCAAGGACTAATCTACTGTACATAATCCTCCCACTCGTCTAGTTAAATATCTAGTCTTGGGAGCATCCTTTTTATTACAAGCATCCTTAGTAACAGTCCTTTCAAAAGTGTGGGCAAATACTAACCTTCTGATTGTCTTTATTTACCACACCTAAAGTACCTTACAAATGTGCTTTTGATGTCTCCAATCCATAACGAGAAGAATACGGTAACTCATCAAAAACTAAATTTGCTTTCGCTTTCCTACATTCTCCTACTTTTTTTGGATCTCCCAACTCGCCGCTAATGCTACATACGATCATACTTAAGTGGAAAATAGACTAGAAACTGAATTCGTCAGGCATCATATGCATATATATAACTGCAGTAGCGCCTTACCTTGCAACTCTAAAACCACAGTAGAACTGTTAATATTAAAATTATAATAAAGTAAAAACTATTATAGTTACGCAGTTTGGACATCAAACGCCTTAGGTGCCAAAAATTGCACAAAAACGGGGACACACAGAAGTATGGGCTTTGGCTGTTACCTTATGCAACTTCCTTCGCAATTCCGGCCAGGTCGCAAGTACTTGAACACGCAAACAATGACGGCAATGAATGTGTGCACGTACAACCTCACAGCTCACTACACAATAATCCTCCTAAAGCAAAGGTGAGGATATTTGATATCTATTATTATGCTTCTGCTTCAGTTAAAGCTTACAAAATCTTGCGATGGCCTGAAAGTATTTATGCCGTTGTCATGTTGGTTAGATCAAGTATTTACAGTAACCGACGTCGTCTCGAACATCTGTAATATTCAACGCCATGTTCTAAGAGACTCGATATCACCCAGCCTCCCCTTGGTTTGATGAAGTCAGCTGCTGCAAAACAGTGCTAAACGGAAAAGATGCATCAAATTGCAACGGAAGGCTTTACTGCATTTTTGCATCTTCAATATCTCTCATTTGACATACTAAAAGTCCTCTTCCTAATTCGTACCCAAAATTCTGTATTTTTACACTCTTCCTTGGGGTAGTATTAAGCTTAACATGTTGAGTTCAACTGTAATGTAAATATTACCAAAAATCCAAATCAAGCAAAGAAATAAATTAATTCAATTAATTCATCAATACTAGAGGAATATGGCATGAAATAGACTGAAATTTATAGGGAGTTTTGAAGGTCTTTCATTGTAATTCTGATCAGTCAGGGGGTATCATTGTTCTCTTCGTAGAAATCAAGTTAATGGCATATTGTTTCACCTAAGCGCTAATTTTTCCATTGTTTAAAATTACTCATTTGTAATATACAATAATACAAATATATGAAACAAAGGTATTTCTAGCCAGGATAGTTGTATTCTCAGATGCAGTAGTAAACATGATACTAAATTTGAACCATGCAGTGGCGTGGCCAGCCTTCTCAAACTGGGCGGACATTAGGGAGTTTTAGATCAGAGGACCAGGACCAGGACCAGGACGAGTTTACTCATTGCGTACCTTTCTGCGCATATTGGCGGGAATCTCCACTTGAACTCGTCGTAAACAGAGTGGTCCTGAGACAACTTTTATCGAAAAATTGGTCGTGTAGAGGGCGAGTATTTCTACGTGTATTTCTCGAAATTTTCCTAAACATATTTCATTTCATCATGGATATGAACCAAAAAGATTTGTTTTTCTGGAAGAGGGAGCACGAAAGATGCCTGATGGTGGAGTTGTTATCGTATATTTATCGTACTTGCACTGGCCAAATTCAAAAGAGAGAGGATGGGCTTGGAAAGATGTAGCTGACCGCCTTAATACCCTTGAAAGCCCTACATTTTGCGTTTCTGACTGGGCAGTCAGAAGTAAGTTCACAAAGCTGCTCGAAAAGTTTAAGGAAAACGATGTTATTTATTGGCACCCTTAATGCATGTGCCAATCGAGGGTTTGTATCCTTGGCAAAACCAAACTCTAAGCGGCATCGATCGTTCGGAAAGTTATTTAGGACAAACCGATCATAGTTCCAGTAGGCTATTGATATGCTGCTATTCCGCCTTCATTTACGTCCATAAACAAAACCAACTCCTCGTCATCGATCATATCATCTGCAAAAAGCGCAGAAAGTTGATTGGCACCCACATTTGTTTACGAGAAAACTTGACCTTGGCTTAGCTGTCATCTAAACGTTTTTTGTGAAAGTCGAGGACAAGACGTCTTTGGGGACCGGGAGGGGGTACTGGTCCTCGTCCTCGTCCTGGTTCTTGCATCTAAAACTCCCTATTTACAACTGCAACGGCACTGAAACTTTTTTTAATATATAAGGCTTTTAAAAGGTTAATCACTCTTGTTTCTAAGAGACCTAACGTGTAATTTGAGTTGTGGAAACAACCAAGGTTTACTAGTAGTTAAAACAAAAGGCAAAATACTAAGAAAAGAAGTGTGTTTTACATTCGTTCATATTTTCTACTGGAGCTATATGCGTCTGCATCCAACTTTTTAACGTAGGGACAGTGGTAGTAAATTGTAAATAGAATAGTAAGGTAAAGGTACTCTAATACAGAACATTTCATTTCTTCCTTAGTTCTAAGTAAAAGTGGTAATAAAGGATTTGTAAGAACTGTCACTGTCTTAATTTATCCCAATTCTCACCAAGATGAACTGGAAGATATTTCAATATTTCCCCATTTGCAGGAGCAGTTTTTTCCCAGTTTACAACAGATTTTACTCACTTCCGATTATTAGGGGATGTGATAACCCTTGCCATCCCGCAAACGTTCTGTATCCCTCATCATGTTAATATAAGAGGCAGAGTGGGAGTGCGCCCTGACGGTTAGAGAAGCTTACTTATAATTTAAGGCATATAGAGGTTTAACCTAGATCTTATTGTAATATCCTTGAGCAAGATTTTTTTGTGTTTCACCGTACCAAGGTTTACAATTGAGTCGTGGCTATGATGAGCAGCAAAGTGCTAAGAAAAGAAGTGACAAGTGTGTTTTGCATTCGTCTATAGGCGTCTGCATCCAATTTAACGTAGGGACAGTTGGAGTAAATTGTAAATAGAATAGTAAGGTAAAGGCAGTCCCATACTCTATTACAGAACGTGGGGAATGTGATGTGTTCGAGAATCACATGTCGTGAGCCATGGCATGGTGTGGTAGGGTGGTCAGTGCCTTTCGTCGCCGCCTTATCCTTCCTTAGCTAATGTCAGGTACCCATTTTATTGCTGGGTTTGCAGTATGGTTTTCAGATCGATAGCCGAGGGTGGACTCGAACTATCAACCCTATTCTTGTTAAAGCAGATATCTACCTACTGAGCTAACTCGCCTCCTAAACAGCATCGTGCCTTCTTGAAAAACTTTTATCTCACACGACCCTAGTGACATTTTAGGACAGCGATTTAGGCGCCAGATATCAATACAAAAGAGAATGCAAAACCTTATAATTTTGAGGTCCTGCCTTCAATGCGTTGCAGGTCCCGTCACTCCTCGAGATCGTTTCCCTAACTCATCATCATCATCAAGTGGATTATTGGTACTGTCATAGGAGTATTATTGTAATTAGTCTTACGTGTTCTTTAGCGTTGAATATCTTCTTCTTGACGGCACGACGGCGAAGATATTTCCTTAGTGACGGTTTCGAAACTATGACACTGCACTTCTGCGAGGGCTGTCCGAAACTCCAATCGCAAATCTTATACACGTCATTCTTGGGACACCTGAAGTCCTGTCATTCATTCACTTCTTCCCGCGTATGGGTTTAAAAACCGAAGTCGAAAGGAAAAGACGCACTGAAGAGCGAGACCTCCCAGAGTTCGCAAGTTGCCGATTATGCCTTGGCTTCAGTCAAAACCTTCTGGCCTTACGAATCTTCAAATTTTAATCTACGACGCCTGAAACGATCAAACGGAACAGCAGAAGATCAAACGGAACAGCAGAAGATCAAACAAGTCTTTCAAGTTTCAAGCGTCGAACTTTTTTTAAGTACTCTTTCAAAGCCGTCAGAACTGATGAACACTTAAGTATCTTTATCCACTTTATCTATCATACATAATATTGTTGTAATGTCTATTGTTTTACTACTTCATGGAAAATTCTATTTCTAAGTCTGGTTACTGTTTCGTTCGTACTTTGAGGTGGCTATATTTTACGTGCGGCGACTCCGTAACAGTATCAATCAAAAAACGTAACTGGCTAATACATGCTTGCTTTGGTCGAAATTTTCGCTTTCATTCTCTCAAGTGTACATTCTGAACATCGACAAAAGAAGCCTCTTAAGTCAATGATTCTGAACCTCTCTACTAATATTTCAGTATTAAGACAAAAGGAATCGGAATGAAGACTCTACGGTAATGCTTCCTCTTGGTAACATTACGCATACACAAAAACTGTATTTGGCGGATAGCAGCTATATTCGTCTGTCTCATCACGGAGACGTATAGTTTAAATTTAAAAATTTCCACTTAGTCATTGCCGTTTCAGGTCAAAACTAAACGTATAGTATACGAAACCATAGCAAGAGCTTAGGAAACATACTTGGTTCGTATGTCTTGGATATTGCAACGACCTTTGCTGTAATTATGCCTGAATAGTCTTTGTTTTCATCGACCTGGTCGATGTAAGCCTCGCCTTCAGACCTAAGACCTCGGCAATCCTTACAACCCCGGCACATGGACATTTCGTTATTGATCAAACTTTATCTTTAGGGGAATCCAGGAAAACGAGCTCTTCTCAATATGCTTCCATTTTTCTTGAGGTTGCTAGCACTACTGCAACTACTACTACTACTACTACTACTACTACTACTACTACTGCTACTACTACTACTACTACTGCTACCACTAGTTCTATTACTACTACTATTACTACTACTATTACTACTACTACTAATGCTACTACTATAACTGCTGACACTATTACAGTCTCTATCAAATATAATGGTACTCCTTTTTCCTCATTTTCTACCAGCACCACTGCCCTCAATTGTAAGAATTACTACTGCTACTACTATTTCAAGTACTCTTCCTACTATCACCACCATTGATAATGCTACTGCTGCTACTAGTTATATCTTTAATAACTTTACTACTTCTACTACTCTTACTATTGACATTGTATTAACTACTTTTACTAATTTCATCATTGTGGTTACTTTTAATGCTACCGCTGCTACCTTTTATAGTACTGTTGTACCAAATCCTCCTTAATCTCCAAAAATACTTACTGTGAATTTTGATCTACAGAGTCCGTGTTACCAATTAAGATCTTCATTCCATTAAGTCTGTTTCCAACTCCATCATTCCTATTGGTGATTCGCACAGCCTTGATCGTATACTCCTTTCCAAGGTCGACTCTCCACCATGGCTTATAATCGTTGTTTGTGTGTGAACATGACTGTTCTCTCATCAGAGGATTTGTCTTTCCGTCTACTGCAAGTGAAGATCTTGCACTTTCATAGGTAGAGGATTGTTTTGTTTGCTTCCAAAGTGGCATAAGGCATGGCAACAGATCATTTTGACGTGATAGAGCAATGCATGATGGTATATTTCAGGATGATTTTATACATGAAGACTTTTATTTTGGCATCATGAATGTAAGGTCTTTTCTAGCTATATCATACATTTGAACTTGAAAGGGAAGTTTATTTAAAACTCATCTGCTTGAAAACAGTTTTAGTTCATTCCTAATATTTTACTTCTTTTCATGATAGAGGGGTTTTACTATGCCTAACATAAACATACTAATGTCATAGACATGTACATAGGAACCATGCCTTTATATAGATTCATGGTATTTGACTACTATTGGTTGGCATGTTCAAGGTATTGGTAATTATTTGTGGCAATAAATTCTTGTTTAGTGTAAACACTTGCACTGATTCTACTCAATTAAAACAAAACTCCACCCTTATGAATACTTACATATACTTATTTACACATTTGAATGCACAGCATTGTAACAAAAATATAAACAGCTCAGATCCAAATATAGAATAACTGTCTACTGTATTGTTGAGCAAATTTGAACCTAAACAATTCATATTCAATATTCTAAAAGACTAGTGAAATAATAACTATATTGTATATTAACCATGAGGAAATATGACTATCTTTGACATCTCAGTATATCCTTAAAAAATTATTATAATCATTATCATCCAACCCTATACAAACGTCAATGATTAATCACTCGCTTAAAACTTCTTTTGAGACAAAATTGATCATAATTATGCCACCAGATAGAATTGAAAAACAATCATAATTTACTATTCTAGAATAACTACAACATGTCTCGTGTAGCACTTTTCTCTAAATTGATAACTGCTAAACAAAAATATTTTACCAAGTTCTTTTATTCCTGGTAAACATTGAGCTGCTGTGGTCTAGTGAATACGTTCCTGGCTTTCAGATCAAAAGGGTCAGGGTTCAATTCCCAGAAGAGTAATTGGTGACATCAGGAACGAGTATCCAGTCTTAAAGAGCTCTATGCTCCAATAACAAGTCCCATGAATGGATATAAAAGATGCTAAAGAGAGAGAAAAAACTAAAAAAAACTCCCCCAAAATATTGACTGTCATGATGGTTACCCATTTCATCTGAGGAATTTTTGTTATCAAATTCCATCGTTCCATTTCTTGAACACTGTGGTTAAATTTCCATCTTGTGTCCAGCATATTTCTTTTCTTGTTCTAATGAATTTTATATCTTCTCAAAATCTGTGATTAGGTCACAAACTTTGATAAAGACCCTTACTCCCTAATACATGCACAGCTACAAATTGAAAAATGTTTATCAAATAATTATCCTATCATAGTTCTTAAAAAAGAAACCCTTGATTGACACAGTTATGAGAATCTTCAAGTGAGGTCATTCAATACATATCTAGGTTTCTTAACTAGATACAATACATGTCAAACAAATAGAAATATCAGATTGATGCAGGTGGTCTATATAAGTGGTTTAACCAACTTAAGTGTGACACTTTAAGATAGTTATATAAACTTCCACTTTAAATGGGGGTCAAACTTCCTTGAATGCAATACATTTATTTACAATAGTGGCAAATTACTTAATTGTTCTTTGCTATAAATACATCTGAACAGCAAGAACAAAACTGCTGAGAAAAAGCATGAAGGTAGTAGTCCAGTTTTGGTCTTCCACAGTTTTGGCCATGCTTAGGCTTCTACTGGATACACTTGCTACTGCATCATCACTTTACCAACTATAACCACTGAAATTGAAGTCTTGTTTTTCATTTCCATATCATTACAGAATGACAACAAGGTGGCCAAATCAGTGATCAATGTTGTTAGAAGTTAAGTCAATGTACAAGTAACTACAGATTGATTTGGGAAAAATTATTTCTCTTGGTAGCCATTAATGAAATCATAGATCTTAAAATGAAAAGTTGGAAACCTTGTCAGTATGTACGGACATACTGGGACTTTAAAACACCTGAAACCTCATCAGTTTCTTTACACTGCCTGGTGCCACACCTACATATAATACTAAAGAAAACACATGATGCCCAGTGAAAATTACTATACCTTTTGACCTCTTGTGTAGAAAACTAGATGTTTGGGGGTAGGGAGAGATGCAGTGTGTGGTAGGTGTAGATGTAGTGTGTGGTCGGTCACTTGGAAGATTGCTGGGGATGGAAGATGGGGGATTTAATGGTGGTAGTGATAGGCTTACATATACAGTGCTTGACAGTGATTGTGAGGAAGGTGCTGGAGTATCACAAGGGAAAAAAAGGTGTCTGCAAAACTGAGAAGATCATCCTCGTAAAAGCCTTCATGGCTATTGCATAAATAAACTTTTATCAAATTATCACAGTGAGAACAATCATCATATAAAGAAGAAGTTGGAAAGTGAAAATATCAGTAGTTGCCATTAGTTCCAGTTTAGCCTGAAGATAAAAAAAATCTTTAAAAATTAAAGTAGCTTTAAAATGCATGCACATATTTCTGTTGACTTCAGACCATACATTGGCAGTGTTAAAATTAACAAAAGAATGTCACTTAATCTATAGGACCAGAGGAATATTACCATCATGTTATATGTGTCACAGGTGCATAAACCACACGTTATTTAAATCCAAATTGCAAGTGCAACAATAAATGTATGTTCATCCTGTTTGGAGCGCTCTAGTATCTTTTCAATGATATGTTTATATGCTACCCCATTCTTAAAATTAGAACATCAATCACTGAAGAATTGGAAAAGCTAAACCCTGGCTATTATTCTGCTTGAGGGCTCAGCCCTTATTTGATTTCAAACAAATACTATAAAATTGAGTTTGGCAATACTTTGCTAATTTTATTACAAACGTACATGGTAAAAATGCCACATTTACTCTGGGCATTGACAATGACATGACAAGCTACGTGTCTTAGTCATTGAAAAACTATCTAATGCATGCATGCTGAAAATATGTACAATTTACAAGGGTTTGATACACTAAACAAGATGATCCCATTGCATTTGTACATGCAGGACGTTGTGTAATGCTCTTTCGAATGCACAGCAATTTTTACTCTGAGCTGAGTAATATAATATTCTGTTGCCAATCTATACTGTGTGAGCGGCAAGATGTCATCCCTCTTGTCTTCAACATCTTGCCCAAGTGGTTTACCATCATCACAAATCTCGACGTCTGGTTTCACTTGAGGGTTAACCATCTATCACGTAACAAGCATACCAAGTTCAAACTTATGTTGCTAACGGATCCGAAGATCGATCTGAAGATAAACCATTTGTCACAGGGATTGGAAATAATCTATAATAGAAAACAAACGTATGAAACCTTCCTGTCAAAATTGTTAGTTGTCTCGTCTACTTGACAACGAAATTTAAAGCGAAGAGCAGAGAATGGAACATCAATTCGTTCTACTTGAGCATACTGTTTTTGCTTCTCTTGTGCCGATTACAAAAACACGGAATATAGCAGTGGTAGTTAAAGTGAGATTAATTAACAAACATGAAGATCTTCCATGACCTTCATTGGGAAATATTACTTTAGACGGTCAACGTGTCCTGGGATATTATCTTAAGTAACACCAGCAGATGTAAACAATGAACTTACTTCAACTGGTGATTTGTCGCTCATGATTGCTAACTGCATAACATCTTCTTGGATATAATATTCTTTCCATAAGTCCATAGAAAAGTCCTCAAATATAGGACTGTCATTTGACCGTTTAGATATCATCATAGAGTCACTCAAATTTGCGACGCGTAACCTGGTTCCAGCATATTTGTCGAGGAACGCCTCTACTTCACTTTTAACTGTCGTATTCAGCCTTGAAAAGTCCTCAAAAAACTCCTTCTCGTCTACATCTTGAGATGGCAGAATGGATGAAAACTGTGGTAGTGACATAACAGCAAATTCCCTTTCCGATTCAATAAATCCTTAGATACTAGCTGCTTTACTTTCGCCTGTTCCCCTTACTACGATTTATAACTTCGGAGGTCAAAATTTGGAAGCAAATAAAGGTTTGAAAACGAGGCTGCTGAAAAGTCAAACGAGGTGAATACAGAGATCTTCCTGCGTCAAAGGCAGAGGCGATTTCAGTTATTTAAATTTACTCACTAGAGTCTGTTAAATAACAGGATTTCCAGGAAACAATTTACAAGCATCCTAGTCTCAACAACTGATCACAATCTTCTCCTATCTTACAAATTCCTCGTGGAAAGTTTCTCCTTTAGCGGCTTTAGTTACTCTGTCGTCGTCGTCGCAGCATAGTCTAATCAGAGCGCGGCCTCTCGAAGAGCAGCAAGATACCTAGGTCTATATTGAGCCATTCCGGTTACTTTCACTAACTGAACAGAAATCCTCCTTCACTGTTATATCCCAATTGCATCTTGATCTTCCTCTGCTCCTCTTCCCAGGAATGCGTGCCTCCAGAACTCTTTCCCCCATCCCATCAAGCCTCACCACATGGCCAAAGAAGCTCGGCCACCTGATTTATTGGAGCAGCCAGTCACTGGTTACATTCGACTCGTTGCTGACGTCATCATTTGTACGATACTCGACCCTGTGGACTCTCAGAATCTTTCGAGAGCACTTATTCCCAAAAGCATTCAACCTACACTAGTCTCCCTTTCACGCCTCATATGCATATGTTGCTATTGGGAAGATGCAGGCTCTGAGAACTGCTTTTGACTTTTTCGTTACTGTCACCATCTTTCTCGATTCTCGCACGAAGACATTTGAAATTATCTACTGCTTCTAGTACTGATTCTTCAATACATAATTTATAATCAATTCCATCATCTTCTTTTACCACTGCCATAACTTTTGTGTTTCCTGCATTCATCATCAAACCCTAATCTTTGCTTCTTTCATTTAGTGCCATTACATAACCTCTTGGTCCGGATCACTACCAGATTGCAGTGATACGTAATGTAAAAATTGCAATATGATATTCTATGAGCCAAGTCCTACATGTTCTAAAGGACATCACACAACGTGCTACCTTTTGGTAATGGAATCATACTTATTTTAACTTACCAGTAAACACACATTATTTGCATTTATGCAAATGATATTGTCCACAGCACAACATGAAGGTGGATACAAAGGAACAAAGTAAACACAATGTTTTCTAAACATAACTTGACATTTCACTTAATTAAGTAATCGTAAGTGAATTACACCAGTTTATAACCAGACTGTGTCTACAGATAATATCAACATAGTTTGGAGAGTGCTGAAACAAATAAGCCAAAACTTCTAACTGAGCTTCTTCAAGAGTCTTTTAGTCCATTAAATACCAATGAATACAGATATAATTCCAATCTCATATTTGGGGCTATATGTATACTGCTTTGATATATCCTTAGCCGTATTAAGTAGATTTACGGAACTGAGAAAGCATGACGCTTTTTATGAAAACAAACATGAACACACTTTCAAGGAATCCCTAAAAACGACTTCTTGCTCGTGATGGACTAGAAAAGCGGGGAAAACAAATACTTTCCATCGTTTTATAGTGGCTTGTGAAATATAACTAAATTATTACAAAAGTTACCTAATTGGTCAGCCACACTTCAGTAGAAATTATAGTTATAAAACCCCATGATGGGGAGGCTCATCTAAGCATAGTAATATTGGATCGTTTAACAATATAAAAGGGGTACAACCGCCATGCAATGAAATTTCTATGTGCTAGGCATAACAAGCCGCATATCAGTGTATTCTCTGATCTCTGACACTTTCATCCTCAACATAGGTCATCTTTAATTTCAAAGTGGTTATATTCCGCATACACTCTTGAACAACACCATCAGAGTCATCATGATTTTCATTAATACACTAATTGCATACTCTGTACATTATGTTTTCCTTGTCTAATAGCCAGTGGCGGTTTTAGGGGGAGGCCGACAGGGCCATGGCCCGAGGCCCCGCACCTGTAGGAGGCCCCGCGCCTTAATGCTAAGAAAAAATTATGTGTCTAACTGCCCATATCAAAGTCATGGAAGGAAGTGAAAACTAGAAACTGTGTCCACTGGAAGGAATAAAATGCCTCCGGAGCTTCCGCAGAATGATAATGTCTGAACTTCCTTGCAATGCATGGCGTCATAGGGCCCCGCAAACTTTTTCGGCCCAGGGCCCCGCACCCTTCAAAACGGTCACTGATAGTAACAGCAAATGCAAAACTTACATCATGATTTTGTTCTGTAATCAAAATCTGAGTTGATTAACAATCAATCATATTTTTATCTTTATATTTGCTTATTATGTTTCAAGTACACTACCATTATTTTGGGCTATTATCTACCTCTTCAGCACATTTTATTTTAATCATCGCTTTGAACTGAAAAATGGATTTATGTATGCTTTGGCTCGAATAACTTGAAGATATCATCCACATCGAGATGTTTTAGCCTGCTCTGCTCAAATGACAAAAGACCTAAGTTCCCTTGGTGTATATGTGTCATGGATCTACCATATGGTTCGTTGATTCGTTTCATGGTAAAAAAATTGGCCTTGCATACAGGTGTACTTGATCCGACCGCCTTACGACTGAAACGACCGAGGCATTTGTGTCTCTGAATGCTGCTCTTTGATCATAAAACTGCTGAAGTAATTTTTTCTGAAGAATTTTTTCTCCATGGGGATTTTCAGTTTTTCAATATATGCCTTGCACACCTGGAGTTCCGCATAGACTGGATGACTATTCTCAACCTCAACAATGGCGAAAGTGTTTTCAAGTCAAAAAAATTGTTCGATATTCTACCTTTGCTTGTCACTGCTTTGTAAAGGCCCCCTATTTAAAGCAACTACTAGTTTTCTGAAGCTATCAACAAGACCTATTCACATTACCCATCTCAAGAAGAAATAGGGACCCCCTTTTTGAAATCGAGGCAAAAACTAGACCCAGCTGGACAGAATTTCAAATGAAAATATCAGTTCATATCAGTTGCAAGTTCTTGAGGCAATCCTTTCGTGTGCCATTCTGACGACTTTGTATCCGGAGGAGCCTGGAGCGAAAACAGCTTTCAAGAACCAATTCGCTTTTGCTATTTTAATGTTCTATACTATAAACAAACCTTTAAAAAAGTACAAAAAATGTGCCTTGATGACTATTGGAATATTTGCGATGTGAAAGAACTGTCTTAAGTTCTGAAATATGTGGAAATGTACATTGTGGCTTCTTTAGGTCATATTCGGAGTTAGTATTGTTCGTATGATGGAGGTTTCATGATATTGTTTGTGAGGCAAAGACAATCTATCCACATCATAAAAAGATGTCAACATCTTGAGAAAAAGAATGCATTTGCGTAGCGAACAAAATGTATTGCTCGAACAGTGGTAATGATGCTCTTGAGAGACGTCATAGTTCCTTTTCAACAGATTATCAGTGGTACAAAATTTAGAAAACAGATTCTATGATTTTTGCAATTCTTCTCGCCGATTATCTTTAGATTGAATAAACTGGAAACAGCACTATGATAAAACAGGTATAGAAGGATAAAACAAAATCGAAGATTACAATTGATGAGGTCGACCCAGTTGAAGGACACAGGTAGTGTTTACGATATGAAAGGAAGCAAAATAAAAGACACTTATCTGTTTTGTTTTGCTTCTTTATTACATCGTATATACTACCTGCTTGCTTGGATGTTGTATATGTTTGGTAGTGGTAAACAATGTTTTTGTTGATAGTTTACTAGCTAAATAGTCATGCGTTTCTGCTGACAAGGTCAGGGTAAAAGTTCATGATCGCACGGACTGGTTTGAAGTTGTAGAGCTGCTGCTTGACATTTTAAAACTTTTGTTTCTACACACTAAGAACTATATATATATAATTGATATCACTCCAATTATAATACCCAATTATCAATACATTCGACCGTAATCTTTGCCTCAATTCCATGGAATATATATTAATATTATTATAATATTATTATAATATTATTATAATATTTAGGTTGGAAATTTTCTAACCTTCCTTAACGCATATGATTCAATACTCCAAAGACCGTCCGAAGTTAGCATTGCTATTAGTATTTTGATTATTGAGAGCAAAATCGCATGATTAAAGTAAATTAGAGGCTTTGTTAAATCATTGTGGCTTTTATCAATTTTCCTTTACAGATGACCGATATTTCTTTAGGTTCCTTGTACTGTCGAAAAATACCCATTTTCAACTACCTTTTGCAATGCCTGTACCAGCTGGAGCACTTGATAAAGCAGACAGGGCTCTTTTGGCCTCTTTAGGTCCCAATTCACCTCCAGAGAGAAAGAAAAATATCTCAATCCCTTACTTAAAAAATAGCTAGCAATACTACAACCAAATTCTGTTGATAGTTTTATGTGAGGCCTAATGTCATTTGGTATTATCTGTGCCCAGAATCTGTCGTCCTGAGAGCTATCATTTGGATACAGTAAAACGCTTTGTCCTTAATTGTTTTCAAAATCAAGATTCTTTCAGTCTTCGATCCATAGTCGTTGCCGCAATTGCTGAGATACAGCCACAAAAGTACTTTTTAGGATCCCTAGCCAGCCTTTGTCTTATGCAGATTGTACCTCGCCAAGTGCTCGCTGGAACAAGTTTCATGCCTTAGTGTAAACATTTATTACTTTACAATTTACAGAGCTGAAGCTTGGAAACATATCAAAGCTTGAAATGGATAGTTGTTCATGGGGAAAAAAAGTGTCAGTGGTCTTAATAAAAAACTAAGAAATCCTAGAGATGGAACTAGAATTTTTTAACAAGATATAAACAGAAAAGTGATGAACTTATCTGACTTGATTTGGCAGACAATGATATTCTATGAAACTGCAGTTTTTGATTCGCTCTATTAAAACGTTCCTTGCAGACCAAAAATAGGTTTTGAAGAGTGTTCAGAGTAGCAGAGCTTCATCTTAGAAATTTAATTATAAGTGCATTCTAAAAATTTGTTTGTAATTCTGGTATATTTAGTGGATATTAAAGAAAAAGAATTTCTGTAGGAGCACTTATCTTTATAAATGCGGAACTGCAAAAGTGAAAGTATATTCCACACCCATTGTTATACACGATTTTAGTTGTGAACAACTAGCAATGCCTTTAAATCACCTTGTATCTTGATTGTGAGTCATCCACGCGGCGGATCCTTTAGAATGGAAATTTCCTATGCCATAAATTGGGTCCAAAACAGCAGATATGTAATCTGGCCTTCAACATTTGGCTCCAAACTCTTTTCTTAACATCAATTGTAAGGAGTGCTTTGAGCAGCGCAATAAGTAGACAGATATCGTCAGAGCAGGAAACCATTGGAAGGCCTGAGACTGAAATGTCAAGGTAGAAAAACCTCCACCTTTAGTCAAATGTATACAATAATTTCTGAGGAAAAACACTTATTTGAAGGGAAAGTACAATCTTTTTAAGACTTTTTGAAAGAGGCACACTCTACAGACCTTGGGTTTTTCTGCTAAAGTTTACGGCCAAGCAAAAAGTGACCATGTTGACGGCCTTATAATCTTGAATAACTCTCACAGTTTTATTACCGTACAATATTATAATTGTTTTAATCATAGGCTGAGCATAGACTTCATCCTCACGACGTATCTCTTTTACAGAAGTCATAACACCAAACGGTATAGAAGAAACACAAGGTGGTCTGGATGAAAATGGCGTTTTCTCATCAGTCAGTTGCGAGAATATAGTCCAATGTTTCCGGTTAAGAACATTGATTCGTCATAATGAAAGTGTCAAATGACAGGATGAAGTCGCATCCTTAACTGATTACCAGTATAGCCGGTATACACCATACTTTTGTTGAAAGCGTTAGATACTTTCACGTTGGTTTAGAACGGATATATATAACCGAGGCATTATGGTTATTCTATTATCCCTAATGCGCTTGGTAGAGGGGGATTGGAGCTGTTACCTAGCTGCTTAATTTGACGATACTTCATAAAAACGTATATACTTGTCCGTACTTAAATCTGATAATTTTTATGCCAGTCTCAGACTTAACCCACTCTGGATATGAGTTCCATTCTACTTTCCTAGCATGAAGGCCTTGCCAAAAGCTTTGGGATCACAAACACGTCCAGAGCAGTGCACACGCACAGAATGAATCGCCAAACAAGCGGTTTGCAACACGCTGCAAAACGTTAAACTTGGAAATACTTATAAAATACATCAATGATGTATCTATCGATTCAATCCTTAATATCTATTCTAACAATTCATAAAAACCTTTGAATAACAATTTATGTAAGACATCTCCTCTTTCATGTCAACCTGCTGAGCAATTAAACTCCTATTTACAGATTATCATGCGTAACATAATTCCTATTTCTTGAGCCTCACAGACTACACATGCAAGTAGTTATCAATAGCAAATTAATCATAGAAGTAAAACATGTTTATTTAATATATATAGATATTGAACTCATATTCAAAAACTGAAAGTACCCAAGGTTTAAGATAAATTGTTTGACGTGGAACGTATCCCCATAAACCGCATTTCCTATTGAAATACTAATGCTGAAAATGTAGTCTTTTCATTCAGCATTTGCGTCATGGTTTTCAACTGGAGCGGATTTAACTGACGGTGATGGTTTTGGCTGTGACTCGATCGCTGGTTCTACATAGTCACCTGAACATTTTCTCACTGCCGTAAAATCTACTGACGAAGATGCTGGAGTTACAAAAATCATGCTTCCTTTTACGGATGCCACACTTGCACTTCGCAAGCCATTGAGCGAATTCGTTGAAGACCTTTTAGCAACGTGCTTGGACTCATTTCTCGGCAATGGTTCCCCATTCATCGACCTAACTGAAACCTTTGAACTCAAATTTGAAGCTATTGATACTTTTGATTGACTTGTTGGTGGAATATTTGAGTTTGATTGACGATGACTCAAACCGATTTTGCTCGTACCGTGCAGTGAATTCGTTGTAGACGGTTGCTTCTGCGCTGTGATTACAACGCCGTGATCCCTAGATGATCTTTTCACGTTAAAAGATGTACTTGATTCTCTCTCAAAATTGGATAATTTTGACGAAACCACATACGTACCAGGTATCGACTCTTTTCTCAACAAGGAGTTCCCGTTAGTAGCAGATTCTAGCTCTGAAGATTTGGTAATACTTTGCTTGGAGACTTTATTCGATAAGGAACAGCGCTCAGTTGAATTATTCTTTGGCTGATTTTCATTTACACATTCGCTACTGTACTGATCATGTTTCGACTTTGATGTTGCTAGAACCGAATCCGAGCCTTGTAGTTTTATCGGTAAAGATCGATCAGACCTTCGGGATGCTTCAAAATCTTGGTCAAGGCCAATTTCCTCCGATTTTACTTGCTTGTAAATGCTAACGATGTTCACATCGCTACTCATACGATGACCTCTGATTGAAGTATCGCTTTTTTTTCTAGAATCCGTGACAGATCCACTTGGGGAGTTTAACGTCTGGGATTTTATACTTTGACTACTGTTCTTTTTCCCCATATTGTTGGATTGAATGCTACTGATGCTTTCACTTCGTTTACTAGTCAAAACAGATTCGGAATCAGGCCTTGCCTGTTGAAGGGAGGCCTTAGATTTAAGAGCGTTTAGTGAACCATTATCTCTAGTGGTTGCCGCAGACCCAGAGGCAACAACTGTTGTTGTACTCAAAATATTCTTGCCCTTTTCTCCTTGAACAATACTCTCTGATGTTGTGACTACTTTCTCTGACACCTGGTTTACCTCTGCCTTTTCAAAGTCTTCTTGTGTATTTGTGCCTCGGTCTCCATCAAGTGCTTTGTTTTCCTCCAATGGTATATTGTCAATTAAAGTCCTACTAATTGAAGAAGCAGCATCCGCAGGTGCACAAGTATCACTACTATCATTTTCAGGATGTTCACTTTGCATGACGCTTGGTAGCTTTGAAGCAGAAGCCGTGGCTTCCTCTTCTTCCTCAGGATTACCTGGTGTACTGTCCTTAGGGGGTTCAGTGTTTTCTTCCACAACAAGGTTTTTTGCTTCCCCTTTAGAAGAATCAAGGTCCTCTGGCGGGTCATTTTCTGTCACTTTCGTTATCGATGATACTTGGCTACTGCTTTCAGAAGTTGCCTCATGTGTCGTTGTGCTAGCTAAAACCTCGTCAGCAACAGTCAAACCAGGTGAAGTCTTTTCAGAACTATGCTTTACTCCATCGTCTTTAGTAGAATGAAGATTACTTTTGCTGACATTGGAGGTCGAAGTGGTAACTTCATCTATTAGAGTAACCGAACCTTCGCTTATATTGGCCGTTGTAGTCTCCATCTTTGATGCACTTTGCTGCTTGTCAGAGATGACTGACAATGCTTTATTAGACACAGATATATCGTCACATGAGTTGTCTACTTGTTTAGTGGATGACGTGTTCTCTATGTTAGGAGCAGCATCAGTCGTAAGTGCGTTCTGTTTGAGTCCCTCTTTATCCGAAGAATCCTCAGATAGAGGTTCTTTACTTTTACCCAGGACATCACTATCTTTATGGCTTCCGTCTGATCCAAGAGAATTGCTCGATTGTTTCGATTGCTCTGTAGTATTTTGCAAGGTATCAAAGTCCCTTACTAGAGTTTCTAAAATCCTTCCCGTACTCTTTCCTGGGGGCATCCCTTGGGTGTGATACGATTTTGATCTTTTGTCCTCTTGGGATTTGTACCCTTCACTCTCTTTAACTTCAAACCTGCTGTCTGAGGTAGTCTTCCTACCTTTCTTCCTTTTATCTATAGGCTTGGAAGTTCGCGAGTCCACCTTTCGAACAGATCTGTTATTCTCTACGGAATGAAGGCTGCTCATCATTTGAGCTCTTGATACTTTGGTAGACATGGATGAGGCATGCCGATGCATTGACGTAGATCTATTTCTACGAGAAAGTGAAGATGATGATCCAGCAACTCTGTCCTTGGACGACATATCTAGTCTTGATCTTTGGGGAGAAGCTGCACTTGTTTGAGATTTTCCAGATTTTGTACGAATAGAAGATGAAGAAGGCGCCTTCTTCTCTCCTGTGAGTGAAGCTGAACTACATGACACTTGAGCCTTGATACCTTCTATTTCATTAAGACAATTCAAGGACTTGTCTTTGTCATTTAACCCAGCTTCCTCATTTACTTGTTCCCCTACATTTTCCTGAAATTCTACTGATACACGCATAACAACTTTTTCCGTAACCTGGTCATCATCGTTACCGACCTTAATACTACCTCCACTGCTACCTTCAATATCATTTCGGCTAGTGTTGCTATCACTGTCAGTTCCCTTCTCAGAGCATTCAGAGAGGGTAGTGCTTATGATTTGCTTGACACATTTACTCGAATTTAAGGCTACACACATACGTGAGGCAGATTCTCTAATATTTGGTAAGGACGGCACTTCCGACTCTAGAGACTTGCGTGATGCAACAGCTTTTGTTTGCTCTTGAGAACATATTTTCGGGAGTGATATGGAGGCGTCTTGAGATACGATACTCTTCGTGCTGGTGCACGCAACAACTGAGGAATCACAAACGCTGGTAGATACCAAACTGGGCGACTTTCCTTGATTAGGAATTGGAGGAAGTACCAAAGGCTCTTTTTTTGCACTATCTGATTCAGCTTCCTCTAATAGGCCCTCAACTACTTCTGCCACACCTTCGTTATGAAAGTCAGCAATTGATCTTGCTCCAGATTTATCTAGTACAGTAGGTGACACCTGGGCTGCCGCCCTCTGTTGGCTGAAATAGTCTACTGACCTGGCCCGTTGAACGTTTGCTCCCACATTTCCTTCAGTTGCCAATGGGCCATCTCCCTCCCAAAACTTATCAAATGTTGCGGGATTTTGATAGCTTTTGGCTCTATGAGGGGGCATACTACCTAACGTAGTGTTCAATGCATTATCTAACTCGGTAGCTATAGCATCAAAAAATGTAGCGACATCATGGGACCCTGCAGGAACTATTCTGGCCTCAGACTCCTTCTTACTAAACTCAATAATAGAATTCTCTTCTTTTGCAGAATTTTCTACCCTATTATGGTCAGGTAGCAAATCGCGTTGAACATCAACTGCTCCATAGTTGCCTTGAGAATCCATGTCCTCTGTCAAGCCAGTAGCATTAATGTAAACTGTGCTCCCCGAGATTTTCTCTTCTTCGTCGTCCTCTTCACCCTCCTCGGTAAGTGACGAAAGCTGCTTTTCGGCTATGGCAGACAGTTTGGACGCGATGTTGCCCTTGTCGCTCTCTGAGAAGAAAGGTGTCAATCTTCTTGGTTTGGACAAGATGTCGCTCTCTCTAGGGTATTCTGCCTCAGAAGCTTCGTACTCTGGCGACTTGCTTTCACTGGTCTCTATTTCACTCTCTAGTTCTATTTCAGAAGATTTGGGAGTCGGTAAGCGTACGGCTATAGAAGCTCTTCGAGTCGTTGATGGCATACTCATATTTTCAAACTTTGCCTGATTTATAGAGGTTTCATCAAAGCACACCGACACTCTTTTCTTCTTTCGAGAGAAAGAGTTGTTCGATGGCGTAGACCAGTCCGATGATTGAATCTTCGGTACAGTGTCGTTTAGTACTTCAAAAACACTTTGACCTATAATGGTACAAACATACGACAAAGCGTGCTCTCTTAATATCAAATCGTCAGTACCAACATCTACTTCATGTAGCTCTCCGAGGCCCTGGACGTTTCTCATTATACCCTCAATGAATTCATGAGCCATGATAAAGTGGACTGTTGCCTTTATATCATCTGCCGTTCTTGTAGAGGCTGTTGAAAAGTTGACACTTTCATAAGAAGTGTACTTACACTGAGGATAAAGGGGAAGCTTCTGATTAACCAAGTCAACATTGCTCTCAGGTTCACCTTTAAACAATATGTCCATCTGAAGGGCTTCTCGAATATCTGCTTCCTCATAACCCAATGTAACGGCAGCATTAAAGATGGCTTTGGTAACTAGCTCTTTGATAGCTAAAGCAATGATTTGGTGAGATTCAGCTGTTTTAAGAGAATTAGGTACTTCTTCGTTGAGATTTGTAAAACTTGTATACACACCGCTCGCGCTTAAGATACACGTTGTTGACATAGTAGCACCTTGCAACTCCTCTTGAATTTCGTCTTCATCGTACCCAAGAGATAGTGCAGCATTGGTAAGCGCATTTGTAACTAGATCATGAGCAGCGTCTTTAATCATGTCTGTGCTGCTTTTAGGATTCAGCTGTTGATGACTTGCGGGGTCACTAACAGTACTATTTTGGCCTTCAAGAGCATTAAAGATTTGATCTTCGGTGTACCCTAAAATTCTACCTGCATTTATTATTGCCTCCTCAGCAATATTTCCAGCTACGGTAGACATACATTCAATTTTAGAAGGCTCAATAGTATTATCTTCCGCTTGAATAATAGACGCATTGGTACTAGGAATGACGGTTGAATGGGACTGATAAGAATTCTTGACTTCAGTTTCCGTTTGGGAGCGGGTCTTTGACATTTCACTGCTTTGATCAGAGGAGTAGGGTGCGGCTTGCTCTGCCTTATCTTTACTTTTGGCTTCAGAGCTTGATGGATAATTTTCTTGGGAAGGGTTGAGATGAAAAAGAGTTTTGGATGGAATCACAGCTTGTATATCTGAAGGAGTTTTCTCAATTTCTTGCAGAGACTCGTTCTTTTTACGATAATTGATCTTAAATTTTTTGCTACTACGTCTGTAACCAGGTGTTAGGTCACTTTCCTTTTCAACGTCTTTCTCAATTCTGTCATCAATCTGTTTCCTTTCAAACTGTTGCTAAAATAAAGAAAGAGTAAACATGGTTGAATGCCATCAATGATTTCAAAGCCATATCAAACTTTGTTTAAAGTTTTCCATACAGCTGATATCTGCAACGCAGAATCTTTACAGTCCAAAATAAAATGTCTCATCGGTTTGCGATAAGAGACTCAAAAAAATTACCCTTCTATCCTTAAAAACGCCCAGCAAATCTTAAGAATCCTCAAACTTCTTCTATGTAGTTAAGAATGGCTTACGTATTTGTACGAAACAAAACTATTTGTTCTCATAGAGTAGTCAAGCTGATGACAAGAGGCCAGGCGGTAGTCAGCGACAGGACCAAGTACAAACGTGATTCTTAGCCAGCTACATGTACTCTAGATATTAGCTACAAAGGCTTGAAAATAAGATCAGTTTTGATTCAAGCTACTTGAGCTTGCAATGTACCAATCAAAGTAGAGACCAACAGTCACATGACATAAAACCACAGATTATTGCCAGTACATTTTCGCTTTATTGACTGCAGCCTTCAGACGTCATTTTGTTACGAAATGGAAATAAGCTAAGTTCTGACATGATTGGTTCAGTATCTGGAAGACGTTAACACAGTTCGAAAGGCGAGCGTCTTGAAGCTTGGTAGAGGCCAGCCCGTGTGTTTAAAGTTAACTGCAGATTTGTCCGTGACGGTGTGAAGTCGTGTGTTACCAGTTAAATCCGATAAGATGGAAACAAGTATCTACTTTGTACCTAACAATTGGCAAATGTTTTCACATTTTCACACAATTTCTCATTTGGGAGAAGGAACATGACTGCTATAGAGCTCATTATATGTACGCATATATCTTGTGTTATTGGCTTGAATACTTCAACAAGTATTACGCAGGTTTTCAATACTCAAAAGTAGAAGTAAATTAGTACTACAAAATTATTTCATTCTTAATCACCCTCTCATGTAAATAAGAAGTCATTAAGAGCCTTCGGAACAGTTTGGAAGAATTATAAAGACATGAATGTCGAAAATTAAGGAAAATAACTGATTACACATGGGTTTATTTCCAGCTTTTCTCTGTCATTGACCTATCCATTGATGAAATATCTAGTATTTTAACTCCGGGTTCTAAAATATGGAATTTTAGAAAGACCCATGGACTAACACGTATTCAAAATTTTCCTCAAGGCAAATAATATATCGCCTGACAACTTGTACATGCCGACTTTACAAAACATAAAACTGCATGGAGGGATCGTGCGGCTCCATAGCACCTTGGGAATGCATCACCATAGACAAGGCTTAAAACCTGATGGGTATAAATATGAGACATCTTACCTGTTTATCGCAAGACAGAATAGCGTCTGAGTGCTCTTCAACTTCTGTCTCTTCATCTTCATCTATGACTAGACAGCTTTCAATGTCCCATATGCTTTGACGTTTCGACCTTTCT
Source organism: Carybdea cf. marsupialis auct. non (Linnaeus, 1758) (assembly GCA_010016065.2). Classification (NCBI taxonomy): domain Eukaryota; kingdom Metazoa; phylum Cnidaria; class Cubozoa; order Carybdeida; family Carybdeidae; genus Carybdea; species Carybdea cf. marsupialis auct. non (Linnaeus, 1758). Next base: position 494 of record JAAAKL020001084.1, on the reverse strand, counting down.
CTCATGCCCTGCGTTTGGTGAATCGTCCTTCTACGGTTCATTCCTTTGGCTATAGACTTCCTCCTCTCCCAAATCATTGCGTCAAGATCCTCGTGTTCTTTCATCTTCTCGTACTTCTTCCTCAATTTTTGTATTTCTTCTGCCTTTCTCTCCTCTATATGCTTCAGAAAATCTTCCGCTTCATCCAAATGGTTCTCGGCAGCTTTGCGATTTTGTTCCATTGTAAAGCGTAGTCTCGCTTTAAATAAGAGAAGCAATCAAATAAAACATATTGTCTATTGACATTTGCATGAATAGTACGTAGAATTAAAGACTTCCAATATCGATTTCAGTAATTGTTAATCAAATTTGACTTATTCAAATTTATCCTCTGAAATTTCTATACTTAAACAATTATTTTGCCACACATCTACTCAAAATAAGACAGAGAAAGTTACAGGTTTGATATATGATATGAATTGTAGCAAATTAGATAATCCGAAGTTTTTAAAACT
>JAAAKL020001083.1:0-33390 GCA_010016065.2 Carybdea cf. marsupialis auct. non (Linnaeus, 1758) | reverse complement strand
GGAAGATATTTATATAAACGTACAGCAGCTTTTTTGTTAATGCTTTGTCCTGTTCTCATATAGATGCAATTTAGTAATATACATATAAAGATATTTGTTTACTTACATACATTTACATATACATATATATATGTATTTGCGTGTGCCATAAATCATGTTAAAACTAGAATGTAAGTATAAATTCAATATCAAATTTGCTTTTTATGTCTTGAAGTCTTGAGGTCACAATTCTCTTCAAATGTAATGGCAATATAGGAATGATCATATAATAATTGATATTTTCATGTAATAAACAAGCTATTTGTCAACAAGCATAAACATGTAAACAGGGCACACTTGACGACAGCAGCAAGATGTAATTCTTTGAAGTAGTTCAATATAAACACTAATGACCATGTGCGGACCAAAATACGTCTGGATATGATGAAAGCGGCGCTTCTTTTCTATGTAAGAGGAGTACATGTTTAAGCTCAAATTAAATTTAAAAAAAACTTAAAAATGATCATAACAACTTTCATATGCATTGTATACTCAAGAGTGTCTGTTAGTGTATAGTAAACATGTTGCATGTCAGACAGCCTTTTTGAAGAATTTGCAACTTAAATAGACTGATAAACCAATTCAAGAAATTACTTCATTGTGGTGTACTAAGACTATATTAAGCAGATAACAAGCAGACAGCTATACATATCTACAATAGAGTTGTCAACGTACACTGGATGATATCTAGGTGTTAGAATAGAAAATAGACAACAGATTCTGGGTAATATTTCGTCTTTTAAGCAATTACACATTCAGTATCTATCTCTTCCGTTATTTGATTTTATATATATTTATATATATATATGCATTTAATAACAAGTAGACATACAAATTATCGGAAACGTTTCGATATGGTCCTTGTCAAAATATTAACAAATGTATTTTTGATATTAAATTATTTTAAATATCGAAATATCGATATGGTGGTGCTTATTTTTATTGATCGACACTTAATATATATGCACATATTTATATGAGGGAATAAAATTCCGAAAGCTTGCTGGAAAGCCCAAGTTGTTTTATTTTTACCCATATATACATATATATATATATATATATATATATATACATATGCATACATATGTGATAAAGCGAAAGCATGTTACTCATTGACATAAGAAATGTACGTTTGTATATTGTATAGACCTATAGTATTTATTGTTCTATACGTCTACCTATATGAAAAACAGACACTTAAAATAGGAAAAAGCATTAATACAATAGATTTTTTGTGGTTAATATTAATGACGATTGACTGCCAATAACCTTACTGAGACCTACAATACCATTCTAGTGCATACATGTTTACGCATATTTTAAGGTATAAATTGATATGTGTACGGTATGTGTACCTTATGTACAGGTGAAGATACATAAATATGCATATGTGTGTAAATATATGTACATGAATAACTATAAGTGAAGAGACATAGATATACATATGCGTTTATAAGTATTTATAAATCATTATAGTTGAAGATATATTCATATACAACTAAAGGTGAAGATATATAGATATGCATATGTGCATCAATATATATAAATAAATGCAAACCATGCACACAAACATGTAAACCTTTGTTTATAACTGAATCTATAGAAACTCTTTGAGACTGAATTTCATCGGCAACAATGTAAATCGCTACATAAAACAAAGATTATTTTTTGAAAGTCACAAGCTAAGGTAAAGCATAAATTGGATGGAACTTATTGTTGTCAAAACTTTTAAACTTATACACATACACATATATAGCTACACGTATGTTGAAACCATAAAGATACAAACATTTGGTTGACGTTGCGAAGTTACATTATAAATAGTCGAGTATTGTGGAAAGAAACTCTTCCAAACTTGCTTCTTCAACATGACAAAATAGAAGTCCCGAGAAAGCAAGAAAAAAAAGGAAACACTAAGCTTTTGTATTTTCACTTTTGGGATTCTTTACACATGTTCTTTATCTATCTGTCTATCCATCCATCTAATCTATCTATCTACCTATATATATAATATATATATATCTATATATATATATTAAATTATATATAGATATCAATTAATATATATTTTAAAAATACGCTATTAAGTTTCGATATTTAATGAAAAAGATAAGCATCGAAACTTCATTGAAAATGCTTATTTTACGAGTTTATATAGAAATTATAATTATAGGCGTATTAAAATCTTATATATACAAGACTAAAAACTGCGATAAAATGACATTAAAATCTATATAAAAAGTAAAAAATGCCTAGAGGCTAGATACAGAGCTTTCCTTTAAACAACCTTCTTCATGTGTATGTACATATAGATGATAAACTCATGAAATCTATTCCCTTTAGATTTCCAATGGTCTCTCTCCAGCTACATACAATGCAACCAAATTTGTACATTGAAGTATTTTTATCCATCTGTCAGGACATGCATGTTTCTCTCCTTACCACCTGCAGTCTGCAGTGCTTCTTTGCAGTAATGCAACAATCATATCGTAGATATTCTATTCACTACTACATAGAAACATACCACTTCCTATCATATTTTAAAGTTAATGACACGCTATGTAATAAGTTGGCTTCAATATCTATATTTCTATATTTGTTTTGTGATGTTGATTATTTGAAGTTCATAGTTACACAAATTTTCATGGCAATTGTCAACTAGCAAAGAGCCCTAGACATATATAGTTTACAGTGTGGTATATGATGGAATGGAGATCTCTACTTGAAAGTGCCACTACCTTCCAAATTATCATAGCTTTGAGTACCAAATAATTGTTTTCTTTTAAAGCCGTTTGATCTAAGTCAAGTTGTGATCGCCTTCCGTACGTTCGGTTGTGATATCAAATACTGCGTACCAGTGCTCCGAAAGCACACACGGTATCAAGCTAAAAATTGATTTGCTATGCAAAGCAGTTTGTTTGATGTTTTTATTTCAGTAAGATTTAACAAAAAAACCCCCACTTTCCCGTTTCATCAGTTTGTGCCGGGTTCATAGTTAGTAAAGATTTGGACACGTTGCAATTCACTTTGAATTGACAGTAATCAAGACGGAGAGCATTCTAAGACCAACATTGTAACCAGTACTAAAACTTGATCATTGTTTTCTTGACGGCACTTGCTGTACACCTCAGTAATGCCAACTGTTAATTGCTTGTTGTCTAATTAATAATTTTCCATAATTTTTGTGTCGTTAGGGGTAACCCGACCCAGGCCATCCACGCCCCCCCCCCCCCTCCTTCCTCATTTTTTTGACAATGTTGGATAATATCTTGCATCGAATTGCTCTCATCCCTAAGCCGGTCAACCTTCATCGGTCAATCAAACCACTGTGGACAAGAAGACCCATTAAAGCGTACTCAATACTCCACCCGATGTGTTTAATAAACAGACTTTTCTCCATTTATCAAATTTCAAATGAAGACTTGTTTTCGACTATCAAATCTAGCTATGGAAAACATATGATCTCCATTAAATATTTGAGTAGAAGCGATCGTGCCATTTTAAACAAAAAATATAACATGGATAAATTCCTCATCAAAAGTAACATCAACAAAAGTTCTTTCATGAGTTGTTCAGACTTCAAAGGTTTAAAATTGCTTGGTCTCTTTTTAATTAGGCGAAAGACTGATATAAATTTAACATCTCCACCAGTATAATTCTTAAAAGAAAACTGAAGGCAGAACTTCAAAGTACCATAAGCATGGAATGCAATGATGTAGCTCGCAGTTATGTTTGTATATGCCTTAATGAGACTGATAAATATTTTACTAAAGAAATGTGAAATGCTGCGGAGTTCGACGAAGAAACGCTCTTGAACAGGGCTTTTCGCTCTAAAAGTATGAGACTAACACAGCCATGACAAGTAGAGCTGAGGGGAAAGATCAAAAAGCACGACAGTTTGAATAAAAAATATTCAACCCACGGAAAAAAAGCTTTGTGAAAACTTAATATTTAGCTTCAGTTCAACGAGAAATATTTCAGTACCTTATTTCAAAAGTAACTTTTAAATTGTAGTTCACTGGTAACAAACGTCGAGTTTCAGCTGTAAAACCAGGTTTAATTTGTACAACCACGAGGGAAAGCTTGTGTTTGTCCCACATCTATGCTCTGTTTTCTGCACCTACGTCGAAGCTTTGTGTTCCTCCCCAACCGAGTAAAAACATAGTGCCCAGAAACTCGATCTTGACTTATTTAATGTCATCAGAGGATTGAACCTTTTCGTTTCTTTTCTAATTTAAATAATCCATCATCAGTGATCGGAGCTGAATGTAATATTTCTGTCATGAAAATAAAGAGCTAGTCTTAGTGTGGGGAGCGTTGTCTGCTTCACGTCGGTGTAATGTGATTTGGAAGTTGTTAGAAAACAGCAGGAGGACGGAGATTCTTCTAAATAAAGGTACAATGTGCAAAATCACAAAACTAGTTTATCATTTGTCAACAAGTAAATATGAAATGTCTTTGAGAAAATGGATGTAATATGACCACTTCAAGGGTAAAAACTGTTGAAAGCTCAAAATAAATAAATAAAACACTTAACGGTTAGTAGAGGGGAAATGACTGATATAAGTGCAGTATAATTATGAGGAGATGATGAAGTTAAGCTATCACGTTGAAAATAGGCTGGTTAACTGCAGGTGTAAGCGGCATTTCAGTTGCAATTGGGAAATGACATCAAAGAGCAGGGAAGACGAGTAGGGTTATTTAGGATAGGGATTTGAAGACGAGTAGGGTTATTTAGGATAGGGATTTGAAGACGCGTTTGGCAGTGTGTGATAATACCATCATTAACGAACTATCCCTCTACGTTTATAAAGGGATGGGTACTCGCGTATTGGACGACGAGGCAAAAAAAAATGTCAGTCATGCAGTATTCAACAGATAGAAATCATTTGCTTGACAAATACCTCCAATCTCTTGTAAGCATGGGTTACAAGGCCATGAAAGTGCTATTTCACGAACAACGAGGTATCACAAACTATGATGGCAAGTACTAAAGTAAAGAAGTACCTATATACAACCTATATATTATTATGTACTCGTCAAGTGTGTGTGCTTGCTTGAATATTTGATTACGAACTAACAAGTCACTGATTTACACCGTGAAGAAAGAGGTGCGAGATGAACACATCGGCATCAGTAAATATTTATAAATAAAAGCACGTGAAAGTGATCGAGAAGAAAATATATCATTTTCATTTCGATACCTAACATGGGAGTCGATAAATAGAAATAATCAGCGCCTTACCCCAGAAATACAACTTTACAAACCAGCAAATCATCATAAAACGTTGGGGATAGTGCTCTTGACTTTCTCCTTACTTGATCTTATCCATTCCATTGACTCAAGTTAACTGAATATTGGACATGCTGCTTTCCCTTCCCGTTGAACAAGTGAAAGTACAACTTTGAAACCTGACCTTGTCTCTGAAAGAACGCATCCCTACACAATCAAGTCAGTGTCTTTCTGCGCACTAGACTGCAAAAAACAGGGCCAATATCTTTAAAAGACTTGTTCGACAAAGACAGAGATTTCTCTGATTGCACTTAATTTGGCTGTAATATATACTAACCAAATGATTTCTGCCTTCATCTTGCTTGTCTAATATGTTTTAGTGCAAAGAAAACGTTTTAATTGGAAGAGTGAGTCCAGAATTGGGAGACATATCCCTTCCTAGTCAGAAACACATTGCAACTGCGCCCTCCAGTTGAGTCCATTGTCTCTGCTTTGATTTCCAACATTTTCCCGAGATCATCAAAGTTTTGAGTGACATGAACAGTACAGAGAGTGCATACTGCCTACAAGTATCAAAGTAAACAAGGATCAGTCACTCAACATTAAATCGATGAAAGCGGTATCGAAACTTAATGGTCTTTCTCGTTTACTAGTTCTGCGCTCAACCGAAGTCAAGATGCAATGTGTTTCTTTTCCTTTAAACATCTCCTAGAAAGTTTTAACAAATACGTTTATTCTTAGGTTACACTTTGGTGCTAGTTAAGACATTAAAGTAAAATGATTTGGCCCATAGTTGTAAAAAAGGTGAGAGATGGTAAAGGAATGTTAACTTTTGAGCTCCAGGAGTTGATCGTCAGTTTAGGCATCAACTACACAAGAAACGTGATTTGCTGGATTTTAGTGTAAAAGGTGCTTGCTTAACTTTGTGTTAATGTGGGTATTGTAAGTAACGTTTATGCTTCGCTATTTCTATACCTCATCAACGCACTGCCACCATACCAATAGATTGAGGGCAGTCATTCCACTAGGTATATGGAAAAGGAAAATTATCGACTGTGAAATGTAGCAAAGATTTCCTACGATTTCTAGACGATCTCAGCTGCTCTGGCTACGAGCACTTTTCATTAGATGTTCAAATCATATATGCATGCGTCTCTGTCACATCCGAAAAATTGTAGCCCTACAGAAAGTGGCTTTGTCAAAACCAGCTATCCCTGCTGCTAGTTGCATATAGATCAACAGAGCCTCGACTGGACAAGAGCAGCCACAATTGAGCACTTTCTTTTACCGAAACACTTAGCATATCTTAAATCGTTACCTTTAACAAAAACACTGTCTTACCAGCTAACTGAGTGAGGGGTAGTTGGCGTGACAGGAGCTGTCGAGTCACTAGTGGGTACAGTTTCTTTGCTCGTACTTGAGGATAAGTCTAATTTGCCATGCAACTTCATATGCTTTCGTAAACTACTGGGGTGTGTATAAGTTTTATTGCATCCTTCTACTTTGCAAACGTAGGGCTTGTCTGACGTGTGAACATGAGAATGTTTTTTCCTATCACTGCTATTGGCGAATCGACGGCCACAGCCTTCAAATTCACATACGAAGGGCTTCTCTCCGGTATGAGTCCTTTTATGGATTTTCAGATTTTCTGAACGTGCGAATAATTTTCCACAACCGGGAAATGGACAAGGGAAAGGTTTCTCGCCAGTATGAACTCGTAAGTGGTTAATAAGCTTGTATTTAGCCTTAAACGGCTGTCCATTTCTTGGACATTCCTTCCAATAGCACACATGTTCATTTGTGTCATTTATACCGACGTGGTCTTCAGCTAAATGCTGTACTACATCCATCATCACGAAGAATTGTTTTCCACATGGTTTCCCTTTTGTTGCTGAGTCTGTCCACATGCATGTTATTACTTGATTTAAGGGCTGACGAAAGTTACCATGGGGTTGAAATCCCATATGAACGTAAGGGTTTGTATAGTAGTCGAAAGGGTAAGTACCGGCACTTGCCTTATCCATGTAATCGACCGGTTTGGTAGGGTAGCGAGAGGCAAAGTGAGTATGAGGTGACATAGGGTCATGATGAGTTAAAGGATAAAAAGTATGTGTACTTGGATTGGTGAAGTCACCTTGATGTTCCCCATGATACCTTGTACCCGATGTATTTGCATGTATATTATTCATTGCGGAGCTTGCAAACATGCAGTGTTGACGCCCACCGGATGTGCTGCTCTCCGTTGGTAATACACTTAGATTAGGAGGTCCTTGAACTTGTGGCACTCCAGTGCTATCCGTCGATGCAGAAGGAGGTAATCCAGATCGAAAGATAAATTCACTGCTCGAACCAAAACTCTGGCTCGACCTTGATCCTGTACCATATCCAGTAAACGAGCTAAAATTACTTTGGGTAGGGTACGAGCTCGGTGAATTTAGCTGATCCAAATACCGCGGCGAGGGATAGTGTCCAAGTGCGGAGGCTCGTGAGCCTGTCTCCATGCTTTTCTTGTTTCAAGTTACTAGCTAACTATTCGGATTTCTCCGAATGTGAACGCTGTTTGGCTCTTAGTACGAGAAACCTGGCCTCTCCCTGTGATCAACAATTATCCCATGAACCAACGCTGTTAGTAGGAAAGGACAACTTAATAATTGTCTGTCTCCATGTTATTGTAATATCACTGATTCTGATTTGGTAGTTTTCCCTGTCCGAAATCCGGTTCCCTCAGACACTATTTCACGCTACTATGCTAACAAACTTGTTTGCGTGTGAATTGGTCAGCCTAAAGTTCTTTTCAGTGAGCGCGAAAACGGCTTTTGAAGCATCTGTTTGCCCTTCACTTTTACACGACGGGGTGTTAAAGTCCTCTTATGATTGGTCCCTATTAGTAGGTTTGACATGAGGATGACAGTATTGACTGAATTTACCAATCAGGTTTGAATAACTCGAGATCCCGCCAATCACTACCCATGAACGAACACCGTGTATAGGTCTTGTATACTCGCACCATATTAAGGTTACCGAGTTTGGGTTAATTGTTTGCACAAACAAAGGAAATTTGGTGAGGCTATCCTCAATCAGAGGGAATTTTCTAACCTAATTTATTATCTTAATGCAATTATCAGCCGCTACGTACGAGATGGCTCGTGATTGCTCTCCGATTTAAAGAGATCAGTCATCTTGACTATATCTCTTGCACCTATATCCATTCTTTGAGGCTTAAACACCCAATTTGTACCTTCTAGAATGAAAGTTCCGGTTCTAGACTTATAAATAACCTTGGATGACCTAACTCCATTCACAGATTTGCTCTAGTGTAACGTACCTTCAATTTCGTATGTTTGATGTAAGACATGAAACACGATTCGAGGACTTTTTTCTTGTTTTTTCTTGGGATGTAGATGTCCCTAGGGTGACTAAAATGACATGGGGTGTAAGAAAAGGGAAGAAGAACGAAAACCCGATGAAACCAACAGAGTCAAAGTCACAAAACATAGAACTTAGAGTCGCCAACTGAACGCTCAGCAGGCCATGCTTGTTGAAGTCTGCCCTTTACAACTCAGGTTTCAGTTAGACGGGTCTTTTACGTGTCCTTCCTTAGTCGAACAGAACAGAGAGTGGAATATACATTATGTTTTTAGAGAAAAGGTAGTATTTATTAGCATGTATAGATCAAATAGTTTGCTTCAAAAGTCTTGAACTTGGCTGGTTATTGTTGGCATTGAAGGTCTGTAGCTTCGAGACGTTATCAGTTCTGAAGTTTACGATTGGCAATGGTAAGGACAATTTATGTTGCATGCCTATAAGTTGCTTCTATTTTGTCGCTGAAGATTGTGATGTGTGTCTCTTTGAACTGTAGACAAAGAGTAATGTACAAAATACACAGAGAAGCTTGAGGCTGATCAAAGTGTGCTAATTAGCGGAAAATAGATAACTAATCGCAAGACATAATTTGATTTATGTTCTTTTAAATCATCAATTTGTTAATTCCTGTATATTTTGAGGCCTTCTGTGAAATGCGGGCTGTATGATGGCTTAGGGAACATAAAAAACGACTTAATCGATTCAATGCATTTCTACTGGCCCATCAATAGAATTCTAAGTTCGGAATTGTTATCAGGTTAACCCAAACGGGTCTTACCAACCGGTTTAATGGCTTTGAAGCTTCGGATGAAAGCCATTGTCCTGTCCTTTCCTCTCGCTCACAAACCCACCGAGATTTTCTAAGACAACTCTGGGTGTATTTTTCTTGTACAAGCAACATGAATCAAATAGGAATTAGAAAGTTATGAAGCGTAACATCCTGAGCCTTTCAATTTGTATTCAATGCTGTATTTGACGAAAACGTTTGGCGTAATCGAGTTTAGAATAGATTCAGGTCCTTAGAGTTAAGTTGATCTGATAGAAAGAAAAATACCTCTAAGTTAAGGTGCAGTTCACATTTCATTCATCCTTGGCAACCCGCCTTATCGGCTGATAGTTGCTACTAGGATGGCATTTGAAACAATTTCTCATCAAGTCTCGAATGTAAATTGGCTATGCAGTGTTTTTGCTTCCTTAACTATTTCATCAGTCTGTACTATGTCGTTAGGCTGCTATCGTGCCCGCCAGGGGTTGTCCTAGTTCCCTTCATGAAGATAAGATAGGAAGATGTTTATCTACTTGATATGCATCTAATGTCGTGTTAGGGTATTTTTTGGTTGATAACGGTCACAATTTCTCCGCTTCATCATCTGGGGGTAGATTTTCACAATGAAGCTGATTGAACCCCTGCCAAACATGTCAAAAATACCCTGTAGGCATCATCCTACGTCGTACTCCTACAAAAGCTAAGAATTGCAGAGCAGTAAATGTTGAACTTCAAAAACTGCAATTTTCTGCTATCCTATATTGAAAAGTAGATAGAGCACCGTTGAGAGAGGATTTGTTTTGGTCGCCATACTTCTTCTTGCCCATCTATAGCCCATCACGCTTCCTATTCAGCTCAGCAAGCTCAGTATTGATCAAAACAATCGATTCCAGTTTTGTTCGGCAGTAAACCACTGTTGCTTTTATGTGTTATTTATTAAGGATTGTGCACATGAGGACCCTTTGCTGTTTATTAAATGAAGTATACAAGAAAGAGTAGAGAAACGGATGGAGGGATGCGTAGAGATTGAGGTTAAAGGGCACATGCGTTATAGGGGGAAATGTTCTTATACAGGGATACAGGGTGTGGCCATTTGGCACCATTAACCACAATTAGAGCAATGCTTGTGCTTAGGATAAAGAATTAAGATACCTGAAGCCCAATAAGTACGGTCGAAGCAAAAAAATCCAACTGTAAATCGGCTTTTCCCTTTGAAAATATAAGGGACTAATTGCACTACAGTAAAGACATTCAGTGATACCAATTATTACCAGTTATTAAACAACATGATTGTTAAATGTGACATAAATTTGTTGCCATAGTTGAAAATGAGAAAGGCTTAGTATGTTGTCGGCATAAAAGAAGTAAAAACATAGGACGACTCGTTGTGACAAGATGTGAAAATGTGGTTGTTACCGACATCGAGATGAGAAATGGAAACATGAGATAGCTCCATTGCGTATAATAGAGTATAGTAATGACTGTGTTGTATTGACACGTTTAACCAGAAAATGGTATCAGAAGTGTTTTCATCTTGGTACTACACATTCATTGTTGATTAGACAATAATAAATATGTGTCATTTATTGTTACTAGGCCGCGCCAATATTAAAACAAATGACTTGATTGGTTACAAGATGTAGCTACATTTATTAGCATTTTTTGATTAATAAATTAATGTAGGTTGAAACAAGTTGTAAATGATTTTCATATTCTGAGATGATTGCCCGTGTTCAAACGCATGGAAATTGAAGCACGGTGCGTAGACCATTTTCAAAGCAAATTTATTGTAAAGAATCAATACGAGAGCGTACAATAATGTTCCTGTACTCGGCCAATTCGTTAAAATCAGCTGGAAGAGTAACTGCAACCTGAAGACAAATGGTAGAAAGAAAACATAGATTCATAAAAATGTGAAAAACATGCTTAACACAAAACTGTCTACTGCAAATAGTGACTTTGCGTTTGGATTGATATCGATATATTTTTAAAAATAGCACACTTTAGTATTCAATGGTTCAAAGGATTGATTAGCGCAAGTCAAATTTAAATGAAATTTAATGATCAATATTACAACTATGTCTTACATACATTTTTTTGTTTCTGGTAAAATTTTCCATACACAGACAATAAATAATAGACAAAGTAGTTTTGATTTTGATTTAAAAAAGAGTAGTTTTTCTTCCAGGTTATTTGATAGGAAAAGATATAGCTTTGTACTTATAAAATTTCTTCGATTGTGTCAAAGTATTACTAAATAGTATACATTGTGATGTATCCCAATTTTGTTCCAGCTTGTAAAGAATTCATATTGGACTTAGGAATGTAAATCACATCAACGTCTTTTCTTAGATGAAATTTTCTCCGGGCAATTTACAAGATGGCCTACATTAGCTGACACACACGCACACAAACACAAACACAAACACACAAGCACACAAACACAAACACACACGCACACACACACACACACACACACACACATAAGTCATAGATACGTACACTATATACCAGCAAGTATCGTTGTTAGAGTGTTCGATAGAACTTATTTCTGATGAATCGAAAAATACACCGACGACAATAAAGGAAATACGCTAAAAGCTAAGTTATATTTTAGACTTTTTCCTGTATTTTTGATTTCACCGGGTCTATCGGAAATTTGACTGTAGTACAGAGAAAACGTTGTCTGAAATATAGTTTGTTTTTTGGCATGTTTATCATCACTTCTTGACAGAATAAAGCGAGTCCAATACTACTAAGTAGTGGTTAAAAGGACGAGTAAATTATCGTAGGTTTCGTGTTCCTTTGACATTTAACAAACAGTGATATATATATATATATATGTATAGATTTATATGCACTTGCTAGTATATCTATGACTATATGACTATCACATTTATCAGCCACAATTTTTATTTGTCATTTCTTGAACAACCTATTAAATAGCTATATGTAATCTAATACAGGTACTTTTATCATCAGTGCTTTATCAAATGTTATTGATATATTAATTTTAGAAAATGTACTGTTCTTGAAATATATTTTGAATTGTTGTGGAGGGCCTAAATGACAATACAAACATTATCATCAGAATGAGGCTGCCTTGTTTTGTTCAAAGCAGCCTAACGGCAACTTGTAAGTAACAAGCACATGAATGAGAAAGTGGATATAGTAAATTTTGAAATAGATCGAAAGAGGAAATTTGAAGACAGGAATTAATTAGCAAAACAGTTATCCTTCTATTCTTATGAAATTACGTTTATAACAAGTTGTCAGCAATGTGTATTTATGTACACAAGGTCACTGCAATCTTTTCTCCTATTTTATTGATCCCACTAAGCGTTTCCATCGTAAACTGTCTAACAGTCATTCGATTTTGTGTCAGAAAAAGAGTAAACTTCGTATTGATCGAAGAAGAAAGAAAAGGTAAATCAGCCATCGCCAAATTTACAGTGCCTTCTAATCATTAAGATGCTTCTGTAATGATGTTATGTTTAGAACTTTAAAAATATCGAAGGTCTGATTTGTTTGTGAATCTGTAGACGAGAACATTACATATTTATGAAAAGTAGAAATTAATGAAAGAACTGCACTATTTTCTGCTGATTATTGATACTTATGTATCTAATGAAAAATAAGGAAACCTAAGGCTGAGATAACTCAATTCAGTTCACGATCCCTTGGGATAGAGGACACATTATAGTGACCGTCCTTGAAAAAGAGAGAACCTAAAAAGATGCTATGTACGAGACTTTGAGGTTGATTGCTGTTTGATTTATAAGTTGCATGCCATGTTCAAAATGGTATTAAAACAATAATTGGCAGTCTGCAATGTGGTTTTACTAGAAATAAATGTTACAGTCAATAGGATTTTAAAGGCCAATCACTAAATTGCAGAGGCTATAAGAATATTTTTATCATCTTCGTGTTTTTGTGGGTTTTTTTCCTTCTTTGTGCTTGACATAGATAATTTTTTACATTAATTTTTTAAATCTTATTTTTGTTGTTTTAAGAGATTTGAAGATTGATGTAAGTGAGTATTGAATTGTGAACGAGTAAAATTATTTTGTTAGAAATTTCTATCATGGAATGTGTTAGCACATTTGAGATGTCAATTAAGCTGGCATAGCCTCTTCTTCAGCCTGCCTCGGTTCACTGTCTTCAAAGTTGCACATGTGAGAAAAATGACCAAACCCCTTTTATTTGTATTAGCTAAGTATTGATGTACTTTTTATTTCTATGCTTTGACATCCTGATAAAGAAATGTCTGTTTATTTACACATCCTTCGTTCCTGTTGACGATTAATATGTCTCTCTGTTTGTGTGAAAAGCAATTTTATGATTTATTTAAAACAATTATAGTTGAGCTTTACCAAATACTCTTTGGCCTCTGGTTTCATCACGTATCACCATTATCATGTGATGCTATTATTAAGAATTACAATTGATTTTTAGAGATATCAATTTGCAAGGAAAAAGATCTTTTTTAAATTTGGTAAAGTATATAGTATACGAAACGAATTTTTAAAAAGTATGCAATTAGGCTTCTATGTTTTGGGAGAGAATAAATAAAATCAAGGTTCAAATTTTCGCGTAGGAATAAATCACACTGTAATCATAATAAGTTGATCTCCTTTTCTGAATTGCTTCACAGCAACCAGAGATGTTTCATGGGTAGTCATGGTATGACTTAAATTGTTGCTACGTAGACATGTAAACATCCAGGTTGTGGTTGGAAGGAAAAAGGGTGGGGTCAATTAGTATCCTTACGGTAATTTGTTAGTTTTACCTTTTTTTGAAGCATTTTTATTTGTGGTTGCAACATTTTCGTTTAAAAAATCGTTGTATGGTAAATAAATAAAACTGTTCAATAGCCTTAAATGCCATAACAGTAAATTCCCTCATTAAAAAATAGTCAACTTTTTCAAAATGTAGTCGCTGATATATTTTAGGTAATACGTTTATATATTTTCAAAGTAAGTCAAAATTTCTTATCAAAACATTTTAAAAGACGACATTGTCTCATAAACATATCTTCTTAGCAATGACTAATCTACGAAATGGATTTGATGCATCCTGCATCAGCTGATGACTCTAATCTCACTCCATTAAAGGGGAAAACTCAAGCAGCACAACACTTGTTGCTGAACACTAAAAAACCCAGGGATTTATGGCTTATTGGGCCTACTCACTTGATGTCACGTCCACGCCAATGTGTGTTTATTGTGGGGCTATAGAGGGGCCAGAATGTATACAGCCGCAAGCATTTTTTGAAAGTGTAACAGCCACGTAAAATCCGGGGACTCTTTCAAGATATTTAACTATCTTAGAGATTTCTATCGGTTATAGCATGTTTCAGCTTTCATAAGCTTCTGTCATGTCGATAACCCTCATCGTTTATAGGAAAGCAAGCAAAGAGAACTGATTAATACCTGTCTTCAGCTATTGGCTAACTGTTAAAGAACTGTGTGAGGAATCTTCTTTGAGGTTGGTTGCCCTTATTAAGAATGGTTTCCTACGTTGGTGTTCTGATTGATATTGAATTCGTTTAAAGAAAATCTGCCTATCAGTGATGCGGATGAACTTTCCTCGAAGAAAACGGGGGTAATTGGTAAAACTGAGGGGAAGATATAACTGGAACAATTAAAGACCAGCATAAAAAACTCATACGATGTCAAGTTACCGCAGAATGTCTTAGTCACAGAATGTATTTATCGAATTCACAGTAATGTAATATATAGCGAAAAGATATATTTAAAGAAAACTGCTAATAACTGTAAAGGTTTTCCTGTGTCATCTTTTGGTTTCGTATTGCAACAAAGCTCCGATTACAACATTAACTTAAGCATCCGTTATCTCAACTCAACGTGAAACGTTGAATAGACAAGATGTCATCCCATAAATTTATTACACTTTTTTATGGTGTCAAATTGAAGCCACGTAGATGAGTTGCCATTTAAGTTATATACCAATATCAGAGCCACTGCTGATGAACGATGAAATTTGACTGGTTCATATCTTTTGAAATTAACAACTATTGTTAGGACTGTTAATGCTTGTTTTAGGGTACTTTTAACATTGTATTCTTTACTCCTTTTCTTTTCATACTTAGGTGACCTCAGGGCCTTTGAGATAGAAATAAGAATATAAGAAATCATGGCTTTTATTTCCTATGCTTTTGTTTAGTCAGTTTCTAATTGGACAAATGAGACATATGTCTTATATTTACATCGTAGTGACAAACGCCTTTAGATTAGGTAGATATTGTGAACTGTCTACCAAGAATTGATGTCGTTACTCAGGCTACAGTCGACTCCAATGACAGACACTAAAATCCCTTTTCTCCTTTTACAGTATGCCGATATTACTACTTCTTCTATTTGTTTCTTGTAAAATCCTGACAACATAAATCCTTTAGCAGTCTCTCCGTCTTTTGATACCCTTCATCTAATTGCTACTATTTCATTTTCTCAAACATTGCAAACATTTAATAGAATCACATCTCGGAAACCTTTGTAAATGTGTGTATAAGGCACTTCGTGGTACGTTTTTGAAGTTACTAAAAATTTATTTGAAAGGAAAACTAAAGGGGACATAAAGTGCCTTTTTTAGAGTGTTTAATAGATATCCTTTAGGTTACCGTATACATATGGAATGATGTATACCAGATAGCCAGAACAGTAGATAGACGAACAGGTCGGTCGAATAATACTACATGCCCATGTAGTGATATATCAATTCAGGTTGTTTCATTACTGTCAAAGAAAGAGATACTGGAGGTAAATCAGCTTCAAGTCATAGCCAATTGCAATTAACTTCCTCAAAACAGTTTTTAGTGTGCCTTTACCTGAAAGTAACTGTACCTGCGAATCCTTAAGACAACAGAAAGTGATGTTACTCGTTTACAATAACTAAATAAATAAATAACGAATGCGGCGTTCAACGTTATTCCTGACATTTTACAATAGGCTTTTAGCAAACATTAACTATAAGTAAATATGCAACGTACGGTCTGCTCAGAAGACTGGTGAATCGTTTTATCATAAGAGCCGTAGAAAAAGCATGGATTCAGAATCCTATGAAATGATCATGTCATATAGGTTATAGAGACCTAAGTAGATTAAAAATACGAAAAGAAATAGGACATGTTTTCATAATTTGAAGAATGCTTTTCTGAAGAAAGGAAAAGTGAATTACCACAAGTGCCACAGCTTAACGTTCTATCCTGTGACGTCGTTTATCAGGGGTTCACCAGTCCCATAAAGTGTTTCCACTTTTTACGAAATCTAAGTTACCGTTACTTTTTTATTGGTTTTAGCGCGCTCTATAGGTGCTCGATTAATTATTTGCGAAGCCTAGACTTCAATTTCATGACGACAAGTGATTCATGGGTTTCTCTCCGAAATCTGTATGTTGATCTTAATTGGAAAACTGTTTGAATGTTTTCAAATTTACTCTTTCCTCCAATTTATAAATTATTCTTCTATTCAGAGTTTCTGATATTCGGGATGACTTACATGCGATCTGTATAGGATGTATCGTTCCTTAATTATTCTTCTGGTCTGTGGTATGCACTCTTGCCTTCCTGTATACTTCACTTGTAGGAGAGTCGACATGGGATAGACTGGCAGAACTGTTCATCTAACACACCTGACTTCATCTGACAGCAGATGGTTTTAAGAATAAATTGATTCATCACTTTAAAGAAAGATATTGCATGAATCTTAAGTATTTTCATAACCATGGAGGGGTAATTTTGGTCTAGATGGGTCATAGTAAAGTAAATATCATCAAATTAGATGAACGTACCGATATTGATGTGGAAAGTAAAAAATAAATTCTGAAAGGTGTAGACAGAATTTTTATAAAGATAAATTGTCATTACGTTTAAAGTAAATGTCCCTGAAATAAAAACCCTATCAAAATTGTTAGAGGTTTATCAAACTCCATGGACGTTTATTCAAAGAAAGAGGATAATCCTATTTCTTTTCTTGCTTTGAAAACGTAAGTGTTTAGTAATTCTGTCGTCCCGTTTAGCAAGCTAGTTGAAAGCAGCAGGTTCTTTACTGTAGTATGAGAGAATCAAATCAAAGGTTTAAGTTTATTATCAACAATACGACAGTTACACGCTTTGAGTTGTGCATTTGCTCCCCGTCTGTAATCTTAGTACATTGTGAATGGCAAAAAAGGTCTTCAGACAATATCATTAATTGCAAAATTTATTCTTTATCAAATCGGTTATTTTACGGTCATCATCAACTTAAATTAAGTTACAAAAGGATGACATTGGAATAACTTTTGGTTGAAGAAGTTCACGTAAGACTAATTTCAGCAACCTAACCATGAGATCCCTCGGAGCAATTTGTCAATCTGGTCGTTGCAATATCTGGCCATTTAGCTTTTCAAAGGAGTGACTGTCCTTTTCTCAAGATGACTAGAAGCTGCATAAAAACAACCTATGTATCATGTTAGTGAGAAATAATGAGTAATTGGCACGAACAGACTGCAGAATAAACACCGAAACGTAAACTCTCGTCACTGTTGTAGCAGTGGTATACGATTGTTATTTTTCTAGTTTTAAGCAATGTACTTGTGTGATGAATACCTCTGACATGCCTGCAAAGTAATTGACAACAGTTGGATGGTATGGAGCTCCATCTTTATACATTCTGCTTTACAAAATTATAGTTTTTGCCATTAAAAGGAAGAGTGACACTTTCCTACGAAGTTGAATATTTTAAGTAGATATGAGTACCTGTATTTGAAGTTTTATTGTGCTGTCTCCTGTTTATTTTATTCTATATTAAAGTGATGGTTTCATTGAATGACAGAGCTTGCCCTTTCCAAGTAATTGATCAGTATCTTGCTTTTAAATTCCTTTGATAACCAATCCTGCTCTCCCTGTACCATGCCAGAAGAACACAGTAGGAATACTTTAGTAATATTTGGATACCAAAGAATGGGCAAGTTTCAAATCATTATTATTTTGACGATTATTATCATTATTCCGTAGAGAGTTATCATGATACAAAGAACTGTTACAACAAAGTACGGTCTTCATTTAAAACAAGCCTTTCAACGCATTTCGAATCCATATAACACAAGGTTCGAACAACAACACAAGGTTCAAACAACAACACAAGGTTCAAACAACAACACAAGGTTCAAACAACAACACAAGGTTCAAACAGCAAAATGAAATCGAGCCATGTGTTCGAATCTGCGCCGCAACACCTTCCGGCATGCATCGGATTTTCAGGTTTGTTATTTTGTAGTGTTTTTCCTTTGTGGGCTTCCACTTAGTATCTTGTTAGTATGGAAAGTAGCCTGAGGCTAACTTGTTATAGTTTGTAAATTATACACTTGTACATTACAAATCATAAACTTACAGTTATCGTATATGTGGATGCCTTTACACGTACCTAATTACACAAGTATTGGTAATAGAGGGAGAGCAAGTTGGCTCAGTTACATTAGGTACTACATAACTGGGATGTATCATTGCTTACTTGTATGACTTACATTCTATAGTCTGTATTACTGAGTACTCTTGAACATCTTTGAACCGCCGTCGGATGCAACAAGACCTCTACTACTTTATTAGCCGCTACCACATCTATGGTTAGGGTGGCCATTACTCCTACTAACGCATTGACCACTTCTTCCACCGTTGGTGATACTTATTTTATTTAATCCCTAAGGATGGAAAACTGCATAGACGTTGATGTCTCTATTGCGATTAAGATGGCAGGATTTGTAACCTGCTAGAGTATTGCTTCGTGATACATTAACTTCACACTTACGGGTTTAGATACCAACAAGAAAAACCCCCGTTGTTACGGCTATTTGGTTCTCAGTCTCGGAACGAGACTAGAATAGGTGAATTATGCCTCTCAGAAAGTATGACTTTCTTAAGAAAATTTACTTAGAAACTTGTAAAGCTGATGATGTGAATCGACATTTTCCCAAGTAAATGTTAATGCAGTGGTAAGCTTGACTGAAATGAAGGTCACAACGAAACTTATAAGGTTGTAAGGATGCCCTGGAATAACAGCTTAATTGTACAGCGATTAGAGAGATTTTTCTAAGAAAATCACAAGTGGCTAAGATATTGGACCTGTAGTGAAAAGGGTAAAATATGAGACAAGAAAAACCGTAAATCAGAGAGGAATTGAGAGCTGACCTTCGATTTGCAAAAGAAACAAAAATGTTAGGAAAATCATGAAGTAAGAAGTGAAGCAAAACGGAATTTGTAATAAATAAGAGGAATGGTATGGAAATGGCAAGAAAAGTACGAGTCCATGTCACGTGATTAGATATTGAAAGAAAATGGAGAATACATCTTAAGAAGCGTTTTTGATAAATGAAAAAGAAAATGTGTTAAAAAGCAATGAGCCCTGCCAGACAATAGTATCCATTGATTTTAGTTGATTTTAGGAATTCAACGAGGCCATCAGTGAACATGGTCTTTACCACTGATATGAAAACCTGTGCAACCCACGCAAACGATTTCAATTATAGCTCATAGCTTTTAATGTTTTAAAGACAGTCCCAACCCCTCACCACTCCCCCCACCCCCACGGCAGCTTATAGTAACCCAAGTTGGGATAATGATTTCTGCCAAATAATATGTGTAAAGGTAAGAGAAATACCAACACACACTCGCTTAACTAGCTTAATTTTTTTTGATTAAATAACAATAAACGGAGTGGATGTTATCAAGAACAACAAGCAACGTATATTATTAAGAAAGGCAGTTAATATAAAATCAGCTCATTTCTTTACTCAGAGAAGTTGTTTTTTTATAAAACCCGAAAGTTTTCAGCACAAAATAAAACTCTGTACATTGTTTTTGCTTCAGCGGAGATATACTGTCTTTGCGTATCCCATGTTTTGAAGATGCAGATTCAATCCTACCTGCACATCAAGCTATTCTTACCAATGCCTTTTTTGCTGCAGCCTGTGAGAAATAGAGCACAGCAAAGTAAAAATATTTAGAGCTTGCCACTAGCGTCAAGCATTCCACCTACTGATTTTCATGCTTCTTTTCTGGCTATGTAGTGCTAGTGATTAAAGGTTAACTAAAGAGTGAACAAAGGGTGACCAAATGGTGACCGTTAAATTACACGAAATTACTACTTCCAATCATTTTATTTTTGTATCTAGGTACCCCCGACGTCACAGAAATCCATTCTTGGTGTTACCCTAAACGTTAGCATTAAAGTACCTTAGAAGAATTACAATAAATAAACAGGTTTGTAATTTGCATTATTTGCTTTTTACGCTTTATTTAATAGATATCTTTTCCTTTGAAGAAAGTAGTGTATATCCGAGTTTGTTAGACACGTATAAAACAATCGTTTTATACAGTATCTTTGCTAAAAATTGAAACACTAAACAAAGACGAAGGACAGCAACAGGAAGGAAGCTATTTGCAGAACACCAAATGACCAAGCTGCTACCAAACACAATATTTTTTACTTGATTGATTGTAAAACAACTATAGAAGAATGCGATAAATAGCAAAGAAATAAACACAAGACAAGAAATAAAGTCAAAGTGTGAAACATATCCTGCATTTTATTCCTTATTTTAACCAAATCTTGCGTGGAAGCTTGGAACTTATTCTCCTCATCATAGATAGTTTATGTTGAAAAGATTCAAATTAGGATGACTGCAATCAAAACATACTCTATGATCTTCATAGATTGAACTAACTATATATGATGTCGTGAATGAAGTCGACTTAAGTTAAAGGATAAATGTATGTGGCACCCGTTTCCATACTTAGCAAACTTAATATTGCCAATTCACACTTTCTTATGATTCCTTTCTTTGTAGTTTGATCTTAATGTGTACTTTGTGGCGCAGAAGGGGTTCGATGAAGACATCTTTGTTGTTTACGTAGAATCAGAGAATTAGCTTAAGTTGATTCCGGGATTAATTCTGGACTTTAAAGGAAGAGATAAGTCGTCGATTTAATCGTATACAGGAAGATTTCATCCTCGGCAAGTTTGAAGGCAGAAGTAATCAAAACCAAGAATGAAGAGGGAAATGTGGGGAACGTTTGACGGAAGGCATGATGGGGACCTCGTCTTTTCAATGCATCGATTAAACTTTCGGATTATGACTCTGTTGATCCCCTGAATCTGAATATTGAATAATCAACTGAAGTGGGTCAATTTAAAGCCGAATTAGCAAAGTTGCTTCCCTGCATTCCATTCATACAGATCTAGAATACCTGACATAATTAGTAGCTTTTCAACTTTTTCATGGTTTTGCTATTACCTGAGGATTTCATATTATTCAAGATGAGGGGAAAACATATTATTCAAGATGAGGGGAAAACATAGGCAAGTGAAGTCGGAGCAAATCAAGGCAGTCTACCCAAACCCAATATGATTTTTTGTTTTCTGTGTAGCCCGGGGATGTTATTGATATTAATGTCTAAAAATATAAAAGAATATGAGGCTCTGGTTACAATTGGTATGAGTTCTTAATAAAGCCTTGGCCCTAATGATAATTTGTCCAAGAAAAACTGCACTAGCTGGAGTTCGCCATAAATTAGTAGAGGGCTCATAAATAAACAAAACTAATTTCTAATTTAATAATATTTTAAGTAGCATACGAAGAAGAGTTCGGATGCCAAAGAAGAGTTCGGATGCCTTCAAAACAGTGTAAAAGTGATGTCAGAAACGTTTACTAACAGGTGTTACCTTTGCATGGTATTACACCCTACTGGGTGTGACATATGGACCCCAAGTGTCTGCACGTCTATTGCTAGAAATCAAATGGATGATTTATCAAGGGCTCCTGCGTGCATTTACGACAACAGGCAGATAAGGTTGTTTTACTTAGCCAACATCAATGATGAGTAGATTTCCTTGTTTTAGACGAGAAAAATGATTTGAAGAAAAATTTTTATTTAACTTTGGGAATGAAAAGTAGTACATTGTATTAAGAGCAAGAAATGCATCCTAGTGTTTTGTTATTGTAAGATTATGGTTAGTTTCTCACAAAGACAGCATGGCGTCGATTACAAGCTTGCGCAGGTTACGATTTTCTGATAATTCGCTTTAACACGTAACATCAACCATTTTCCAAACCTAAACGTTTCTCTACCATGTTTTGTTGTGAATTATGAAAAACATTTAGTTACATTTTAATCTTGAGAAGACAACCTTCAATGATTAACGAATAAGGATTATTTCACAGTTGGTTAACAGGACCGTTTCAATGATTCATTACTTGATTTCGTAAATATTTTATTTGTAAAGTTGTATGTGAATCCTCAGTAATTTTCGTAACTAGGAAAAAATAGCAAATAGATATCACCTTGAAAAGTGACATATTTAGTGCACATGTAGCTAACTTCTATCTCAGGGTTCATTTCGTTATGACGTCATTTTCATACGTTATGACGTTGTTTTATGACGTTATATATTAATGGATCGTCATTGGTTGATTTCTCGCACGTTTAGGTGAGCTAGTTGTCTCTTCTTTTAATACAATAAATTTTAACAATAATTAAATATTTTACGTATTCGTTGCGGTCCGATGCCGTCATCTCGGAAGCTGGAATCAAGTGATACGTAGGAGTGCGCTAGTTTTTGAGGGACTCAAACTTTACGTTATTCAAAGTAAAATAATAGCTATGTGGTCATAGTCCTATTAACATTAACATGAGGCCAAAATATTGTATTGATGAGTCAATATGAATAGGCCGTGTCGATAGTTATGCGGCCTTGCTGCAAAGTATAAACTTGTCAAGCCACTAAGAGGCCAAAGGGAATTATTAACGATGTCGGAACTTGACAAGAACGTTTGGGGGATTAACAGCAGCTGTGCGTGTACTATAGCTTTATCAGCAGTGGTAATCACTAGTTTGTGGAGGCTTTGATGTACTTATCGTAAGAGTATGGTTCCTATTCAACAGGACCCATTGGTTATCCCCCAAAAACTGAAGGCACCTAGGACCAACTATTGGGCTGCTAATCACACATGTGCTCAAGAAGACATACTGACTCTGCCAAAGGTTCCTGCTTTTAATGAAGATGTTGATATTAAAGCGCTATAGGAGTCAATTGTAATTGATATTGGCACTGGAAGGTAAATGAAACACTACAGATACAGTATTTGTTACTGCCTATCTATCTAGCTGGATCTTGTTTTGACGTTGTTCGTGTAAACGCTTTACCGTTCCCTGTTTATACTGAAACACTGAGCTGTTTATAAGGGACACATGGGAAAACATCAGGGACAAGAAATAGTATTAAAAGCTTCTATTTAGTTCATCTTGTAATAGATCAGGAAGTACAGACAATAAAGTAAGCAATGGATGCTGCGGAGCTAAGGAAAAATAGATGAATAAGTTAAAAAATAAATGGAACAGAAATAGGGGAATTGTATCTTTTTTTTCAATTAAGGAAAATCATATTTCTGAATTAGGAAACGAATATTCCAAATCCTACTCATTCAGAGAATTGGCGAAGCCTTTTATTTCAGTGTGATATCTTTGTTAGCATTTCTTCCTTTGTTGTTATAAACTACAGGGAAAAATTAGATTATTATCGCTACAACAATGAAAATCAACATTGGGTAGAGTTGCATTCATTTGGGCACAAACTCTCAAAACCTTAAGCAAAATAAAGAGATGGCAAAAACAAGCGATTTAGGGTAGATATCGTCCAAGTAGTATGTCAACACGTGACTATATTTACAATATTTCACGTTTAATTTTTGAGCACCGAGTGTTATAGAAAGTAATCTGTATTTCTTTTATGTTACAGAATAGAGACTGGCAAATAGAATAAGGTAATTATTAATTCATAGTAGAATGGAGACGCTAAAATAAGTCGCATAATGCCAGTTAATAAGGTGAAAAATCCAGGGAACAATCCGAACCAAATCACGAGTATGGTATAACTGTAAATCGATTAAATGAAATGTCCTTTCTTCGTAAATTTCACTAACAGACCAAAAGTAATCATGATGAGTACCTGGGTTTTGATTCTATGTTTGAAAAAGAAACCAACATTTGTCCGCTTTATACACCCTAGGTTTTACTCTAGAGCTTTTGGCTATTGATAATCCATGACACTAGTACACTAGTTGACATTCGTCCTCGCTCACAAGATGTAGGATGAAAATATCACTCATTCTCTGACCTAGTAACATACAGAGGGGAAGCAATAGACACAATCATGTAGAACTAATTAATATTTCAAGGAAATAAAACAGCCACAGTTTTACTCTATCAAAAAGAACAAACTGCACAGAAGTTTAAGCGACAAAAATTAATGGAGATCGTAGTTTTGAGTGCTAAGTATCATGTAGTGCTATATAGAATTCATACACGCTAGGAACACTGAAGTCTTTTGTTTTCATCGTTGAAAACTAAGGCTTTGCTAGCGGCCAACGAAAGTTCAGTCTTTTAGCTATAAACTGGCGATAGTAGGAGCTGCTGAGGTAGTAAAGCAAACTGAGGTAGTAAAGCAAGATCATGAGGTATCCCTCTGTAGTTTTTATCATTAACAGGTTAGAACTAACATGACACACATTTCTCTGTTAAATTTTCAATGCAAATATTGATTCATCTGATCATCTATGCAGATGTAGACTTAGATTTGTAGCGTTGTACAGTGTTTAACCCAGGAGGCATCTTTTAATGACATACGATATCTAATTCCATAAAAATTGGTTTGATTAAGCGCCGTTCCAATCTCGGGGTGTGGGGGGGGGGGGGAACTTATATTATATTTGAATGTCCTTTAAATACAAATACAGTCATTGAAGGCAACAAATATGTAATACAAATATCATAGAGGTGTCGGGAAAAATACATTTCATAGTGCGTTTTAAATTATATATTAAGACAAGCTATTGTCTTTGATCTCTTCTGGAGAGTCGGAGGAATGCCAATCAGAATGGGAATTATTATTTGTAACTTTGTTCTGCCCTTGTTTAACTTTTTACTTTCACAGTGAGAAGGATGTTTCCAGCTTTTAGACCATGCTCTATCTTACTTAAAGTCCATCCCGTCTAAAAAGTGTGGGCATGGCTACTGGCAGAGGAGGCCCTGGTTACTTAGATGGTACTTCTATAGCAACTAGGAAACGCAACTCTCGGTGATGAACATTTCTAGTAAATATACGTACAGTCAGCATCTTGCAAATCTAGGTGGGCTATGAACTAGCAACAACAAGTAGAGTTGCCTACATTCGTAATGGCTAGGGAATTTAACGAGCTGAATCGTGAAACTACAATGGAAGGACTTTCTTTATTCCTTTTCTACACAACATGCTATCCTCAAGCGAAGCTGGCACAAGAAGCAAGTTGTTTGTAACCGCCGACACACTATGTGGTGTCAGATAAGACTATTTGGCTCACATTGAGTAGCACGCATGCTTGGAAATCAGCATATTCAATTCTGATAGATACATCTGAGTAGTAAAGCAAACATGCGCAAGTTCTCTTGTATCAGGAAGCTACAATTATACTAGTTTTACCGCAAAATATACGTAATCTTACATTTTTTGAGAACAAAATGTACTTCCCAGCATGGCTGGACGGAGTCCAATGCGAGTGACGTCAAACAAGGAGCACTTACAAAAATACAATCACGATCGAGTTATATGATTTTAACTGACAAATGCGCATTTATACAGCGCATTCTGTTATAAAATCAATGACGTAATGTAGGGATTATCCACGTTTTTGGGC
This sequence comes from Carybdea cf. marsupialis auct. non (Linnaeus, 1758), assembly GCA_010016065.2. NCBI lineage: Eukaryota > Metazoa > Cnidaria > Cubozoa > Carybdeida > Carybdeidae > Carybdea > Carybdea cf. marsupialis auct. non (Linnaeus, 1758). The sequence continues at coordinate 7,267 of JAAAKL020001083.1, read as the reverse complement.
AGCGATTTATTTCTATAACATCAAATTTGTGGGGGTTGTTAGCCGGAAAATGCCGCTGAAAAAATAGTTCAAAGTGGTGTTTAGTTAGACACTTTCGTCTTTGCTAAAATAATAAGTTCACATCGCAACGAAAGGCTGTGGCTATTGAAACATAGTAGTAGTTAAATTAGTCTTGGAGGACAAGTACAGCAATAAAATGATAGAATTGTACTAAAGTACAACTGGAAGATAGCCATGTAGTTTCTACTCAAGTAACATAAGGAGTAGATAAATGGAAAATACTCCCCAAAATAGTGTATACTTAAATGTACAAATAATCATAAAACATAAAGTCAAAGTATAAAAGGAGCCTTGCCACCGTTGAAACATATGACCAGTTTATAGTAGTTGTGATCTGCCAAAAAACCCACATCGTTTATTATTGTTAGGTTTTCCTTTGTCTTTGGTTGCACATTACTATCACATAATAGACTTACAAAAATCTGCAAAACTTACTAATTGATTTTCAGTTTTTAGAAAAGGGGTATTTGTCACGTAGTAACACTTAGGAAGCCAGAATGGCATAAAGTATACAAGGTTGCAATTATTCGTTTCTAATGCACTCGCCATGTATGTTTTGCTTTAAATTATTTACCTTCTAAGTAAGGGGTTATATCACTAATAGTCAAATAACAATTGATTCATCACCGTAGGAGCTCAAAGCCTTAGTTTTGTCATTTTCAGTCTTACCTATCATTACTCTTCGCGTGTAGCTCCAAATTTGTCAGGTCTAGTTTTTACCCGTTGTCCCACAGCCCCCCTTTTTGCTAGATCCTTAATTATGAATCCAGTCAGGTGCTACCTTGTTCTTCATATAACCATTTTGAGACAAGGCGTTGACACAGTATTTCATGGTAAACTGCACGCTATCACCTCATCGTCAATAATTAATGGGACACCAGAATGCAGGAACAGGTCAGCAATCTTCCGCACCATTCACATTTGCAAGTACAAATTAGTTCGTCCAAGTTCAGTGTAGCAAATAAGCAGGGCATTCTATTAATCTGTTCATCCGATTGCAAACTATTGATATTGTTTTAGCCTTGACCAGTTATTGTTATCTTCTGCTAATTCTACAAAATAACACGCGAAGAAGTAACCCCTGGTAACTGCATACTAAGGGCACTTTTTATCCGTTATTTCTCTATAACTTAGCCCTAGATTCATTCGTCTCTTTTAGCAATATCTTGAAGGCTAAGCCATCGAGGGTAAGAGAGGGATCCAGGAAGAAATAGGGACGATTTCTTCCGCGAAAAAATACCTTTTACTGTTTATGTGGCTTCAACGCCCGATTGAGAGAGTCATTCCTTCTCCAGACCTCCTCTTATCGGTATTGCTTGGAGGTGCAAACTAGATGCATCGGATCTTTTATTAATAAGCAAATATTATTAGCATAATTACTATAAGTATAGCCCCCCCCTTGTTAGATTGGGTTTCAATTACACCTTATAAGTATAGCCCCCCTTGTTAGATTGGGTTTCAATTACACCCTATAAGTATAGCCCCCCTTGTTAGATTGGGTTTCAATTACACCCTATAAGTATAGCCCCCCCTTGTTAGATTGGGTTTCAATTACACCCTATAAGTATAGCCCCCCCTTTTATTGGTCGAGAGGGAAATTTCATGAGGAAACCTTGATCATATTGCAACTAGGTTTTAAATGCAAAGTGATTCTCTCCACTGATTTTCGTACCACTTTGTAGCAGTTATGTGATGAAAGACCCTTTGAATCGTACCCAGTTAATGGTTCACATCCACCAAAACCACAGTTGAGCGCAGAAACTCAAGCCCGAGTCAGTACATATCATTCTGTGAACATCATGAACATTCAATCTGCTTAGTAACAATTTTTTTCTAAATATCTTTTCCAATTTCTGATGGTTCTACGTGACAATCAAGCTCTTCTTCACGAACGAGTATTGTTATTCGACGTTGTTTTTTGATACTTCAGCACCTGTGGTTATTTAATGTTATGTTTGCTTAACGATTTCCTTCTTTGCAATAAGATACTATTGTCCCCATAGTCTTACTTTATTTCTCACCATCTGGATCCCGATGAGGTCAGGAGAAGAATCGACATTTCAATGCTCGAATTACTTCTGAAAAGTAAACAAGACCCTCCTGTGATACGTTTGTCCTCAAGTGATTTCCTTTGTTGCAAATGCAAACATTTTGTTGATTGTAATGTGATCTTGTTGAGAAAATATCATTATCATAAATATTAGCTTGACCTTATTTTCAGTATGAGAAGCAGTTTTCCATCAAAGTCTTCTGCAACCATGAGTTGATGCCCTGGGAAAAATATGAAGGAATAAGTGATGCATTTGTTTACTAAATGGATGTCTATTTTTATTTAATTGGATACTAAGAGAGACAGCACGCCAAAAGTACAATAGGAAAACACGTTTCATTTCTGATTTGGAAAAATATATGTTTGTACTACGAAGATGTAATTTGTCACTTCATGATCAGCTAGAAATAAATTTATTTCAAATTTTCGTAACCTTTGGTCAAAGTTCATGAGGTGATACTTGTGTTGTTTATTAAAATGTGAAAGCATATCTGATTAATTTGCATTTTCTCACTCATATACGATAATACTTTTTTCTTTTCTATCAAAAGTTTTTCTGACATTTAATCAAACGTATTTTGCTGTTAGAACTGTCAACATACTAAACTGCACTAACACTTTTGTGTACAATACACAAAATTGTAAGATAGTGAGATTTTAGGTGATTTTCTGAAATTTCTTCTGTCAAAGTAGTTTGTTGTAACTGGATTGAGTTATGCCTGCTGACTTTTCATTCATACACGTATTTATTTATGGAGTTACCGACTTAAAAGACAGCCTTCAGTACTTTTCGAAGATAATTCCAACGTGCCATGTTCTTTACTTTACACAATATCTCTGAATAAGCGATTTAATTTGGTTACAATCTTAGCATCCATTTGAGTTTAATTTTGATAATCATTGAATTAAGAAAGCAAGACATCAAGTTCTTTTGTGCTAATAATTAGCTGAAGCTCGGTCAAGTTGAAGGAAAATGATGAGCACGTACGGACGCAGGGAACATAAATTACTTCCAATATCGTATATATTACATTCTTAAGTCTCACAATCCAAGCATTTGCATTTGTTTAATGCGATAATTACAGACTATTAAACCTAGAGGTTGTAGGATTAGGCGAACAAGTAAGAATTCATCATCGCACAGTGAGAATTAAAGAAATCAAATACAGCTATGACCTGGTAGTAGTTTTGAAATAGGACGGAAAGGACTAGAAGGCGATAGCAAGATATCCTGTGGCAAGTATCTTGACATAACAGTCTTAATTTCGTTTCCAAATCATCAATCATTGAAAGAGTCCTTTTTTACTCATAAAATATGATCTCGATGGTCATAGATTTTTATTTCTCTTATGTCTTTTCAAATCTTGTCGAGTGTTGAATTCCTAATTTCTCGAGGATATCCCGTAGTTCAAATAGGCTTCTCATACATTGATAAACCTGATGGAAATCGATTCATGGCCATGTCACATGATACAAACTGACTTCTCTCCAAAATTGTGTAGGCGTGGATGTCGATGTTCTCCGGTGAAGGAATCAGGGCCAATGCGGCGACTAGGGCCATAGACTATGTTATCTGCTAGTTTTACCTAGTTCATTTTTAGAGCACTGACTGAGAATGCGTGGGTCACGGGTTCGAATCCCGTTGGCAATAGCTTTTCTACTGCCATAGCATCTTTCATAATTTTATTTAAAAACATATTAAAATGTGCAGCATTTTCATAATCATTGGGTGAATCCTTTCACGCAAGTATCCTGAAGTGCAAGCATTCCTATCCCAATTTAGAACCTTATATCCTAGATTCTCCTTTCTTTTTTTATGTTAAGTAAGTAATGTAAAATTTATTTTGCGTCCACTTTAAAGATAAAAATAATTCCAACAGCGCTTTTGGTCGTTCGTTTATGTATTCATATCTCCTTTTAGTGAGATATATTACTAAGTGTACGCGCATGTGCATACTGATGAATTTCTGCACTCTGTCAGCGGATACATCTATCTTCGCAAACCAAACATTACCTTGATACGGAAAGTTTACCTCTGTGTAATAATCTTATTACTACGGTATTTTTTGCCGGTATCACAGGAATGGTTTGTCTTTTTGCAAGAGGGTTATCTATGCCAGTAGATCAGTGATGCAAAAGTTAGGTATTCCACAACCACTTACGCAGCAATAAGAGAATTTTTCCTAGGAAAAAATCCCATGTAATTCTAAATAGAGTGACACGGTGACGTGCTAATCTCATAGACGGTTTGATAGTACACAACCATACGCAGACTCTTGAGTGAACAAACCACTAGTAATTTTGAGAATATAAGTAAATGAACTTGGCATGTAATGTAGCAGCTAGTTTGGAGTCCATGGAGAAATGCAAAAATAACAACGTATACCGGAAAGAGAAAAAATAAGATATTAAAAGAATGACAGGGAAAAATCAAGTATATGATGAAAGGAGACGGGGGATGAAGAAAAAGGGAGATGAGAAGACCCAAAAAAAGCGTATGAAGAAAACAAACCCCTCCTGCCTACATAAATCAGGATCTAACCGCTTAAGAACCTTGATGTGAAAGGTAGAACAACCCCGTGATAGGATACCGAAGCAAGAACCGTCATAACTATTAGCACACTGACGTTTGGTTAAAAGATGCCTAGCAACAGCCGAGTTTGCGTCGACAGTAGGAGTAACGCACTTCTGCTTCCTTTGTCTGGGTGACTGTATTTTTCTTAAAACTGCCTTAAACCAGTTCCCCTTTTGACGTGACCTTATTTTGATCTATGTTGAGTTTTTGTGGTTTTAAGGAGGTTTCAAGATAAGTGACAAATATTGAAAACACGAAATTTCAAAACTATTTTTGAAGGAACAAAAAACATATCCTTGATTCAGAAACCAACTTCTAAAATTGTAAGCAGTACTCTGTGCACTTTACTTTTATCTATGTTTTAAATCATATGGGTGAATTGATACTGTCCATTTACTTGCGAAAACTGCTTTTGATTTGGTATGATTTTAGTTTCTTTCAGTTCTTAATCAACTAAGTTTGTGCAAAAACTTAAAATGATAGAAAGTAAAAGTCAGAGGGTTTATAAGTCTCTCAATGTTACAAAGAGAAGCTATGCACAGTATACTACCGGGCTTTCATAAATGGGATCTAAATCATCATGAATTACTTTTATTTTTCTTAATCAATTGAAATTTACTGCTGATCAGTGTATTAACTCTTGAAGTGTTTGGATCAATCCAAGCAGGGATTTATAACAGAATAGATATCTTATTTTCGAGACCTCATTGATAACTGCTCCTTCCGTCGGGTCAGATATATTTAATAAATTGGGTTCACTTGATGTTGGTATTAAATTCTTCTATATAGCACAAAACAGTTTTGATCTAGAGAGCACGTGAACACCATTTATTATAAAAGACAGTGTTTTTTTAACAAATAGTCACTGTTGATAACTGGAAAATGCATAGAAATACGAGTAGGAGATCGGGTTTGTAGTGCTCTTTGAGACCGATTTTATTAGTTTTACTTAATTCCATGCCATGCAGTGCATCTCCTTCAACGGCTTCTGTTTATCACAATCAATTTCATAACCCCCCCTTTCTATAGGTGATATTAAAAGATTGTTACAACTCATCTCTATTGTCATATTCTCCCTCTTTGTAAGTTTTATATCTAAATATGTCTACATCGTGTTTTATCAAAGTGGAGTAACGTCATTAGTCAAAGATTGACAAGAAAAGGCGTTTTACATGATTTGTTCTCTTTGCTCTTTGACCATTTCTTAATTATGAAATGCATTCATTCATTCATCACATTGCTTCTACTACCACAAAAGAGCAAACTTTGATAGTTTTTAAGAATTCCCGAATTTTTAAGTACTTTTAAAATTGTTACTTACTGATACTACATGTGTAAGTGCATTTTTTATAGTGAAACAGCTTGTACCATCGTTCCTGGGTGATAGAAAAATAGTTGCTTTTATTATTCCATGTACAACCTTGTTAAAACTAAACAAACGTGAATCATCTATATCACAACCCGTATTTCCAGCAGAGTTTTTAAGGGTTTTCTTTTTTCTAATTATAACGGAATGGAAAACCTTTCTGGATGATGTTAACAAACAAACATGGTAACTCTTTTGTGAGATAGGTTCAATCTTTCTTTATCAAAGGGTAGAACAAGTCAACTGTACAATTGTGAGTGTATGTTAGATTCTTAAATAGCTGATATTGTCTGTAAAAAGCCATCGCAACAAGATGCACTCTACTTTTCTCACTCACAGCATATCGTACATGAATTTAATTTACGGAAGGTGCAACCTAACATGTTCTGAGCCCCTGAACAGTTGAGTAGCAACCGTTCGTGCTACATAATAGTGTTTCGAACTGAAGAACATTGGCATAAGGTCTTTGTCTATAATCCAAGCCTAGGTCCTTTATTGAATCACTTCTCCGGTTCTGTGCTATTCTATGAACGGATAAAGCAGCCAGCAAAAAACCTGTACTTTTGTCAGTTGCATATCTAATAGCTATCTACACTTACCTCTGTGTCTATGAGCCTCTAAATCTTAACAAAAGCTTCTTTTACGTTATCATAGTCAACTGTATTCCAGCGATGGGTTTGGAACGGTGCTTAGGTAGTTATCAACTGCCGATTTTTCTGTGACGTCATCGCCTCTAAATTGCAAAACCAAACTAACCTTGGCCATTGGCAATTTTTATTCTTATGTAACGTAAATAATCAGAGTTATTCCATAGATGCAGCCGAGGAAGTAATAGCTCAATCCGCTCCAGTTTTTTGAATCTCAATACATCGCAGAGTTAAGGGCTAAGAACCTTCAAAGTAGAATCGACTAATTTTGAAGTTGTTAAATAAAGTTCCCTTAAATCTACTTTCAAATAGGTCTACATTTATTTTGTGGGTTGATGTGTCTTTCTTAATCATACTTCAATTTTTTCGAATAGAACTACAAAAATGTACTTCATACATTTCTTCCAACTCTGCAAATATAACATAATAGATATAATAAAACATACAAATATATAAATATGATACAAATTATTCCTTTTTTGCTGATTGTATCATCTATGATAAAATTAAAATTTCATCTCTGTTGCATAAAAAATACTATTCATAGTATCGTACATTTAAAATGGGGT
>JAAAKL020001082.1:13200-33399 GCA_010016065.2 Carybdea cf. marsupialis auct. non (Linnaeus, 1758) | reverse complement strand
TCAACAAAGTTAACATTATCAAAAGAATACAATCAATTTACGTAGCTTCAAAGAATAAAAAAAGGAAATATAAGCTCACTCGGAAATGAAGTGGGGGGGATGTTGCCAGAAACAGCAGTTTCCTAGGGGATTCTTTGTTACTGAGGTAAACTGAAAACCTTTAACCACCATTTAATCGTACAGCCATTTTCCTGATGAATCTTTTGTAGGAAAGATCAGTTATAAGATTTGTTGACAGATGAAGGTAAACCATTTTCTGGACTCTACGTACTTATACAGAATATAAGGTCTCAGTTACTTTATACCGGATTATTATCATACCGGATTACCTTTCACACCGGATGGCTGGTTTGCACACACTACAATGAGGCAATATACTCTGACTCAGCAAATCCGATACGATCCCACTCTGTTATGAAGATGGTATGGGAGGAATACGATATTATCTTTTTACCGTACAGGTCTATCGACTTGCAAAACAGCCAACCTTGCTTTTACGATTTTGATTGCGTCATTACGATTTTGAGAAGAGTTCCTTCAATGACTTAAACCGGTGTAGTGCAAGTAAAAGTTCTGCATATCGTTCTGTAGTCATTGGAGTGAAGGAAAAAGCAATCCGATATGGTAATAATCCGTTCATGTATAACTCAGGTCTTGACGTATTTGTACAAATTGGAATGGGTAAATGGGAGCAAGTTACTTGTAGTACAGTAATGCAAAAATCATAATTAAGTTGTGACCATGATTTCAATAACACAACTGTTGCAAGTAATTTCCCCTTCAAAAAACTGACAATTACGCCGGGTTACATTAACATAAGTAACTTGATGAATAAACAGCGGGTTACCGGATCATCTATCATTGACCCATAATAAAGGTAAAAACAAACACGCAAAACTTTCTTCATGTTCAGAGGACCTAACTGACCCGCGCAATTCGGTAAAATTTATCGTGGGATAGTATTTATTTCTTTTAGCCCCGTTCAAACTACCTATCATTCAAGACCTAACATCTCGCTCTAATTTCTAGTACCCTGCTATATACACACCGATACACTTGTCCACACAAGTTTGACAATAGAATTTAACTGCAAGTTTTTTACAACGATCACACTGACCTCTTCCCTTAAGAAGATGCCAATAGCTTAGCAGTTAAGTTGATGGTCTACCCTCTATCGGTAGTCTTCGTAATACTTAATATTGGGTCGAGCTTCCCTGGGTGGGAAGTGCTAAAAAACTCTAAATTCTGACAATCTCGGCCGTTTTACACATGCTATCATTAAGACATAACACGATCTAGACTTGTGACAATGCACCGTGCCTTTTACCCCTAGTTGAAGACGTTGGTAGTCTCATGCAGTGATCTTAAAACTACGTTACATCGACGGAGGCAATTTCAGACAGCCCACGTGGCAGTAAAACCATAATGACATAAACCGCATGGGCACTAGGCTTAATATAGGATATAACTAGGTCTCAGTACCATAACAGCTGACTTAAACTCCATCGTTTGCAAAACAGAGCAATTACTTATTCAACATTAGTCTAATAGATCAGGGGTCATCAACGTTTTACATAGCGGGCCTCTTAACTAATTTAATAATAACCAGAGAAGGCTTCATAACCAGTTTGTTCTGCATGTACACTTGGTTTCATTTTGCTGTCGTTAGGTCTGGTTTAGAATTTCATCATTTATAGTAAACAAGTTACAATATTGAATACTTCAACCGCAAAATTTTCGAAAGACAGCAATTTTCAACACATACTTGAAATATAAGTGCGGTCCAGGACTGAAAGTAACTGACCTTGCATGAGGGGTGTGACTAGGGGGCCGTAGTTTAGTGACAACAATAATAGGCCATTAAGCCACCTTTGGTGCACCACAGCTGGCAAGGCATTGCAAAGTTAAACTTGCTTATCTATTCTACTCATGAAGTTACAGAAAACTAATAACTAAAAGTTACGTTTATCAGAATGTATCACTCAAAAGGATTAAATATTGCCATATTCTCATGTGCACGCCTCCGAATTAATGTCTTGCAAACTACAAATATTTGATATGATTATTTCATCTAACTCATGCAATCTAAATACTTTTTTCTACTACACGACAAGTGTCATTCACCGGTATTAGCTGATGGATCATTAAAATCACATTACAACTGTGGTAAAATGGATATGCGTATTTCATGTGCTTGCTAAGTGTATCGAGATTCTTAAATGTGCCAAAAAATTACCAAGTCATAGTCAAACTGGCGTAGAATTTATAATTACTGGCTTTTTTTCGTCAAATGATCCAGATATCAACTGGTCGTTCATTCCTGAATTGACATGAGCTTTCTCAAATACTGACGACGCGGTCCTACGCCTGTCGACAAAGGAAGATTCCGTGCGCGACCGCCCATTGCAGTGAGTGTAAGTTGTATCTTCATTATGGTAACTATCCGGATTTGTAAGAGTTCGGCTTCTGAAATTTCGTGACACCACCCTACTATCCGCCCTTGCTCTCTTACCCTTACTCTGAATAAGCGCCTTGAACGCACTTCGGAAATCTGGGCTACGTATGGCGTAGACGATCACATTCATCATGCTGTTTGAATAATGAAGTACTTTGGCAACAAGTAGTAGGGCATATGGAATTTTCGTGCACCACGTCGAACAGTAAAAGTACAACATGTTCATGATAAAAAAGGGTAGCCAACAGAGAAGAAATAGCCCGATTATGATAGACACCATCTTTGCTACCCGGACCTCTTTGATCAACTTCTTGCTGGTTGTGGCTACTGTTCGCCTGGCAACCATGAAAATGATGACGTACGAAACTAAAATAATTAAAGTCGGGACAGTAAATGCCACGATGAACACTGATGTTGTAAATTCTCTGGAGGTTCCTAGAATTGATAAACCAGCAAATAAGGCACCCAAGGTCCAAATCGTAATAATCGAAATTACTACGGGTTTCAGCGTCAAATTAAAGTGACGCGCCGGGTACTTTACCGCAACCATTCGCTCAAGACTGATGACCGTGAGACTCAATATTGAGCCGCATCCAAAGAGAATATCAGATGCTAAGTATGCTTTGTAAAAGGCTCGATTGTGGAAGGCCGACGCATCTACATACAAAAAGACAGAGAAAAGGACGTTGCTTAGTGCTTGTTAGTTATCGCAATACCGGGATGTAGCCAGATCTATCAGGGGAGAGGATCTACACACATATTAATACTAAAAAACTAATTAAATCTGTTCTGAAATACCTTATAACTTCGATTTTTAAGAACATCACTTCAGCAAGATACAAGATATCGTGTGAAATGTCATCAAAGATCGTTGACCGTCATAACAGAAACTCTAACAGGTACAATAAGAGTGTGCAGCAGTTCCTGTAGGGTGACTACAATCGTGATACCCACTACTTTTACTCGTGCTTTTAATCACGTCTTCCATTTCTCAGTACACCAATTCTCACCTCACTTTTCCTTGTGGGCTATCAAATTGGAGGAGCACATCAAATCAAAAGAGGGTGGGATCGGGTTGCGATTGCTGTGTATGGAAGTGGTTCTTTCACCCTTCCACTTCCTTTAATGGCTACATCCCTATTGCAATATTCCTAAGCATCAACGCTGGAAGTTTTAGTAGATGAGAATAAAGACACCTGTGTAGAACATGACCGGACTTTGTCATGGCACTTCTAAACTGGTTAGGCCAGTTTTTCCCGTTTTAGGCTTCCATAAATTAAAAACCTAATATCAAAAATTACACGCTATGTCTTAAGATACAGCTAAAATGGCACACTTCTCGAGAGTAGCAATCAGCTTGCCACGGTTTGTGCGTAATAAATTTCCATAACAAAGGGTTTAGTAGGTTGTTAACTGATACCTTGGCAAGCGTGCGTAGCAAATCCTCAATCAAATTTATACACTTTCACCGTCTCCTTATCGATTCTGAATCCACCAATCAATCAATATATGTCAAATATATTTTATTCAAAAATCTCTAGTAAGTTGGTTCCTAAACTTAATACCCTTCCTTTCAACTCCGTGGGAGTTGAAAGAGATGCCAAGAGATATTAACAGACTTAACTAAAGTGTGAGCACTCATGTTAATTTTGCTGATATCTCCAAGCTTTACATTTACTGTGCTATCATGCTACAAAACAAATGCACTTCACACTAATATTGCTTTGGAAAGTGATAAAAAAATTTCGAGAATTTCGTTAAAGTTTTCGCCAGGCACTTATCACAGCAATTGTCTGGAGAAGAATTTATAGTAAATGAAAGGATTGGAGAACGTTGGTGCAAATAAAACCTATACGAGTTACAAGTTTTCCCCGGCAAAACACTTCTTTGTTTTGATAAATGAGCGTTAAGATGAAATGAAAAACGCGCTTTTGGCATAGGAATCCTGTCGATAGTTGTCGGCACAAGCCGGGTAATCAATTAAATCTTGACCGATTACTGAGTTAATTTTCGGGGAAATGGAGATAGTTCTGCCAACCGTACTAGGTAATGTTTTCGACATATTACTATGTTTGTTTGGGATGGCCAGCACATGTTGCGTAACTCTGTCCTACAATCTCTTCGATATATCGTCTATATAATCGCTTCCACAGCGGCATGTGAATTTGACAACGAATAAACCATTTTGTGCGAAAGGCACTACGTCTTTTGGGGTTGCAGGCAACAATAGTTTCCTGGAAGACACAACACACGGTTTCAAAGTGGGAAAATATCTAGTCTCGGCTGTATCTATCCTCTTTTCGAGTTTTAATGAAACACTTTGGGTCGGTTATAGTCGTAAATAAACTGAGCACACCATTGTTCCGTATTTTTCATCATACCAAAAACTGGTAATCTTATCAGATATAATCATATCACACGAAATTTCTCAGCTACCCCTGTTCTAGAAAAGTAGTTGAATGATCGTTTCCATCGAGTTTACCATGAGATCGCACGACAAGAGAGCGGTGAACCAGAATAGCAATAACATTGGTTTTCCGTCTTTAAGGGCAAAATGAGATTAGGGGTAAAATGTGGAAAATAATGCCATGTATATGAAGTTTTACATAAATACTAGTGAGAAAACAGAATCCGCCCTTTTAAACTAAAACCTTGAAGAACGGGAAGGATTTTTTAGACCTGTATCGCCTTCAATAGACCTATTTCTTATTCGCATAGGAAAACATTTGTGAAGCATCGGTTATTCACATATTGCTTATAAATGTGATACGCATGGATATCATGGAACAGTGGAAATGGAGTTTATAGTGCTACTACAGTAAGTGTCCTAGCACATCTTGATGTCAGGATATATATAAGATTGTCCGTTATACATGTGTACGCCTAAACAGAACTGGTAATTTTGGTCCTTAAGGTCCACGTACAACGACCGTGTTCTGTAGTTTGAACATCACTGTGATGCCAGCCGTTGATTGGCTCAACATAACTTCTAAAGGATTATTTTTTTGAGTAAATGCAACGACGTGGAGCTACTCGTGTTTAGGTTCACTTTTATGTGTTCTTACATTTTCTCGCCCCTATTTTTGCAATCACGCAGCACGATTTTATTTCTCATTAACAACATTTTTGTAATCAACATGCTACCCAATGTTTTCAATCCTCTAGTTGTTAATTGTTGATTACCAGTTTTTCCGTTGCCACTTTTACCTTCTCTGAAACCTGGAAACTATTTTTGCCGATCTTTAGTACGCATTAAATCTACAGTACCGATGTAAGGTTTTCTCTCCATCGGTCAAATTCTGTCGTCTTGCGACGCGTACCGATCACGTTTCAGTGTGCCGACTTTCTGACAAATACACTAAAAATGTTCTCTAGTATTATTGAAAAGCGACATCTGGACATGACTGAAGATGTACATGTCAATACACCGTAGCTTTATCTTACAATAAAATGATCTATCTTTAAATAAATGAGAATAAAAGTTACAAGAGTCAACTATCTCCTGCAAAATGTACTTTTTCAATAAATGTTTGCGATGGTTACGTGAAACACCTGCTGTCTATTTTTTAATTAACGTTTTAAACGAATTTGTGTGGAGATGGCTAACGCAGCATCTTTCCAACTTCTTTTTTACTCTGTGACTCTGAATATCCTGATAACAGCTTCGCATCGCTCATTTAAAGGATCATTAATTATCCGCGTGAAGTATCGCAGAGAGTAAATAGCCTGTCCTCTTCATTATGGTACGATCAAGAGCGAGAAAGTTTCCTGAAGGCGGGCAAACATTTTCAAAGAAGCAATCAAATTTACGAAGTTTAAAATGAGGTCGCGTCCATGTGCGCACCAAAGGAAGTCGATGAACTAGCCTTGAAGCAATGCCAAAACACCTAAAAAAACTTTCTTGACTTTCGTTTGATATTTTAATCTCCAAATTTCCTGAGAGTTTTCTCAATAAGCAATACTTTGTAAAAGCACTATGTAGTTGGAAATGACGATATAAAAAGCCTATATTACTTTTCAAACAATTTGTAAGTAATATAGGACTGTCACTGAATAAAAAATTTTGTAATATTAAATTAAATGTTCAAGACTATACAAACAAATAGAAAAGAAATGATATCAAATACACTAAGACAGCAACTGGGCCAAACAAACTCATTAGGTATAAACCGAAATAAAAATGGTTTGAATTACACAGCATTGAACTTGTACGACGCCAAAGGAACTCTTAATCTGTATAATGAAACCCTTCTATCACTCCAAGACAATAATATCTTCTCGGCTGGCAATGTTGAAGTGATGGGATATTTAAAACATAAAAACTGAGAAAAAAGGTAGACAGCGGAGTAGGCTCAAATCTTGACCCTTCAGAACCGGACAGATCCAAAATTCAGTCATGAAAAAGTTTCTCAATCGCGCGGATAACAAATGTTACAGCTTGATATTGTTCCATGAAAAAATTAAGAACAGCAAAAAAAATTTTGCCTTTAATCACTACTAGCAGAATTAAAAAGGTACATTTCGAAGTTTCATCGGCTTTAAAGTCAATTGTGTACTGAGGAACTCGAAAAGCGAGAATTGGGGCTGGTGATATAATTATTTTATGAGTGGGAATGGTCTCCAAGGATAAGAAAGAAGGAGAAAATTTTCAGTGAGAATGTTTCTAATCACGAAGAAATAATTGACATACTAACAGTTCAAGTTGTCTATTCATTATAATTATTAAAGCAAACTTCTTTCACGCCACAGGCCCTCCCAAAACAGCCATGTCGTATACCAATTTTTATGCATGTAACGATAGGAGAAATATATAGGAAATACGACTAACGCGGTAGAAGTATGGGAGGAAAGCACTCCAACTCAAAAGCCATCAAAGGCAATTGAGAGAGATTACATTAGAAGAGAACGCGGTTTTGGTACTATATCAAGGCAACAGACCTATCATGTAGCAGTAAAGAACTATAAAATGCTTGTTAATGCAACCCTAGTCGTGGCAGGGAAACATTTGAAGAGGTACATGGGCAGCAATCGATTAAAGCTCTTTCCTTGTCCAAGATGACAAACGAGTAGGCAATCTGTTTCATCTTTCCAACATCGTACTCAAGGATTTTTTCATTGATTTTGTGGTAAACTCGATTGCGAGCGTAGTCTATTGCCCAGCCAGAGTGAGCAATGTCCTGGAGAGAGAGCACATTTACTGGGGTGGTATCCCGTTGCCTTTCCCAACCGATAGTCTTTATATCGGGCTAGCCGGGATTCGAACCCACAACCTCTGGCATATGAGTTCGATTCCTTAACCACTAGACCACGGCGGCTAATCAAGGATAGTGACAGCAATACACGAGCTTATATTAGAACAACGTTTCTGCTTTGTTTATATATCAGGGCAACGGGAAAGTAATCTTTACTCTATCTTGTACGTGTCACGAGAGTAGAGAGAAGCTTGTAACTACCTAAGGGCATCATATAATCACTAACGCAGTAATAACGGTCATTAGGACTTACAATCGTGAGTTAATTGAACTTCCTCTTGCAGCGATCATATGATGCTAGATCTACCAGTCCGATAACTCTACGTTCATACTTTAAAACCCACGCCTTAACTAGTCTAAGTAAAACAAAATTATCGCTGATTATGTTCAATAGTCCATTCAATACTGTTGCCAAGATATATCACAATCATTTCTACGATATGAGACGGAATCCGAGGCATCACAATGGGCACAGTCCATGATGGGCTCAGACCCAGAAAGTGATGGGCCTAATTTTGCTTGCTTCGAAGAAGACAACGCCTGTGTAAGAGAGTTCTCTAGCCTTACTGTAAAGTTATCTTGACAACTCTAATTTATGCATTCATCCATCATTCATAGTTGGAGTGTTCAAAATAATTGACGGCGAATCCACATTACCTGGTAAATTTTCAGTACTTTTGTCTCACCCCTTTTCAAAAAAAATATTGTGCTTGAAAGATTGTCATACAATAATCAGTTCCGTAACTGATCATCCTAGTTATAATTTTTCACTTTCGCGAGACACACCATTCCCTATCTCAACAAATTGAGCATGAGAATAGGTTACAAGAAACAAGGTGATCTGCACTTAAATATAACCCTTGTATCTTCTTCCACCACTTCACCACCACTTCACAAACCACTTCACATTTAGTCTTGGCAATTCAGTCTTATCTTATGTTAACGAAACTCGATCGTTGTTGTAAGATCCAAACAGTTATCTGTCTTAGGACATTAGGATTCTGATTCTCTGCGTTAAATTAAGTTCCACAAAAGAACGCTGCAATGATTCAAACGTATATAGAAAGGCTGATAGAAACCTATTTTTGTCAGCTAAGCTATCCTCAGTGTTACACGTTTTCCAGTCGATAATTGAAACAAAAGACATCACTATCAGATAGAGAAACAGAAAATGCTTTTTGGAAATCCCTGAAGCTGTCCCAGTCTGTGAGAGACCAAGAACGAAACAATAACTACTGGAAATGCTTTTTAACAATATTTAAGATCGAGGGCAAAATTTCCGTTCAATTTGAGCAAGTTCAGGAATCCTATTTAGACCTCGTCCACACTAAGCCGGATAAATTTGAAAACGGAACTTTAGCTGTGAAAACGAAACAAAAGTTCTCCGTCCAAACACAGAGCTGTATAAAATGTTCTTCGTCCACACTAAAACCGCATAATAGCATTCATCTGGGTTTTCGCATGCGGTTTCTCCTCAAGTCTTTAAATGGAAAAATACAATTCAAATGAAATGCCTTGGAGTTTCGCATTGGTTTTTAAAGTTTTTCAGTTTTATTTTTCTTCCCCTTTGTAAGAAGCAAAACAAACTATACCAAACTGAGCAGACTTTACTCACAACGAGATATGATTGTCATTATCATAGATAAGTCCTTGTACTTTATGAGAACCTTCATCTTCCTCTTCGGATATTTGACAGTCTGGAAACGGCACACCCAATTGGTCAAATGCCCACTCAATGTTGCCCCCACCGTCCAAATGTGCTTCTGGCACCCCTTGTCAATTGCTCCTTTTTCCCACAACAACACAACAACAATATTGTTAATACCACCTCCCACCTATCTTCCTGATTTTTGTTTGAAAAGACTTTAGCACAATGTGACTAATAATACATGAAATTGTCTACGTCCTAACTTTCCTACAGTACTCTTTGACACTTTTTCGAAGCATATCGCCCCCCGCACCCCCGTAGGAAATTAATTTTTCTAGAATTTTCCATCCAGGACATTCGTATTACAATTAAAGCAATTAAAACTATGAAATTATTCTACCTGAAGTTGATATAAGTAATGGAAATCCAAAGACAGTTCACAATTTAACATATTTTACCCTTTCAGTATATTGATCAAAGAGTAAGTTATCACGTACTTTATAAAAATAGTAATGTTTCGACAACAATGGCTATAGAATGAAGGAGACTTTTCAGTCCCATCACCAGTTTATTTCTACACACTTCTTGCCTTTTCAATTCATGATTTTTACAAATCCTACTACTACTTTGACCACCGCCCTCCTCTATTAAATGTCTTCTATCCACCGGAGATAACATTGTTATTTAAATGATAACATTGTAACGTTCTCAACACCACTGGAAGTATTATGTGGTCTGCCATGTTGAAATTATGACAGAGAGAGACTCTTTGAACGTGAAATACTGTAAACCACGTGATATACTGACATCAGCGTATTCAAAATGTTCCGGTGACAAAATGTTCCCCGTCCACACTGATACAATAAAGTTCCGTTTTCAAATTGTTCCACTCTGGAGAGCGTTGTAAAGAAGTTCCGTTTTTGTGGAACTTTTGTTACAGATACAGTAGTGTAGAAGGGAGGCGTAACCGAAACAATAAAGTACCTTTTTCAAATTTAACCGGCTTAGTGTGGACGAGGCCTCACATTATTTAGCCTACCAAAACTACCAGGCTGAAAGAATCGATATTTGCCCTTTGAGAGGCGCCGATTGACTTACTAAGAATACAGCCTGTGTGGCGTTTACTTTAACACAACGTCAGGCAAAAGAAATGCAAGACAGCTACTTTAAACACTTGAAATCGTTTCCTTTTGATGCAGAAGATATATTAATACTATACAAGCGAAATTGTTACTTAAATATGAGAACATCAGCAAGAGGATATGTTGTTTAAAGCGTGGTGAAGGCGCGAAACAAATGTAAGTTATTAAAAGTGGAATCGGGGTTGGGTATCATGAAATGCATTCTCTTTCTCGTCATCCAGAAATTTGTTGACGACCAAACCCTTGATGACTTTCGTAACGCTAGTTTCCATCTTCTTTCACCTGCTATCCCACCCAACCCTCCTCTCTTTCTCTCTGTCTGTCTGTCTGTCTGTCTGTCTCTCTGTCTCTCTGTTCTGTTACAAAACCGCGGCCCTAACAATCTAACTCGCACATAACGGAACCCTTCTGCGTAACCTCTTTTGATCAACACGTGACATCTCGTAAAGTAGTACTATGTAAACTGCAAATTATAGAATTTAATACTTGCATCTTCGCACAACGATCCTAAGGCAAGGGATCTGCTAAATACTATGGCAATGACTCAGCTTTTCCAGATGCCCTAGATCAGTGGTTCAAAGCGTTCTAATCTTACTCCTCAATCTCGCCTTTATCTACAAAACTGCACAGAGAAACTTAGAGCAACGAAAACGCGTGTCGTGATAATTGTTCTCGGCAATCTACGAAATCGTCTTAAAAACAATCACACATTCTGTGTAATAAGTCGAAACTTTATCACTGCTTCAAGAGATAGTGTAAACTACCTCCTCTCAGAAGTAAGTAGGTGGGTAGGGCATAATCAGTTCGAAGGCAGCGAAGTCTGCGTAACCGAGTGGTCAGAGTAACTGGCTTACCCAATAATTACGAAATCTAGGAATATATGTCTTCGGTTTCTTGTAATATTCTTTCGTAATCTACTAGGAATCACCGTACTGAACTGTAGCATTAGAGCGTGGTTATGAAGGTAAATTCATGTGCGCCTATGTTTAACGACCTAGCAATTTAACGACCCATGGACCCCCTTTGACGTCGTGGTTCTCCCTACGTTTTCTATTTAAAGATTAATTGCCAGTACAATCCAGTAAATAGTTGACCCACTTCAAGGGGGGGGGGGGGAGGCTATTACAGTCAAAGCCTTTCACAAAGATCTATTTTGAGAAAATGGCAGCGGGACGAAATGAAGTCAAAAGTGTTTCAATTTAACAGCTGCAACATCTGAAAAACTGTTTATGCTTTCAAACGAACCCAAATAATCCCATTCATTTTACTATTTTAACTTTGTTAAAAATGTATTTTACCGCAAAACTTTCCCCTGCTTTAACAGCATACATGTTATAACCTACACCCAACAGAATTGCCTCCTCCATTTTGTGATTATATCTTTGTCGATTGCAATTGTCTTATGGTTGTGACCCTCCTCCAGGTCATAGCCGCAAAGACGCCATAACTTTCGCATCCTGATTGTCAGCAGAAACTAACAGAGCTCGTTGTGAGTGGAAGAAAGCGAAGACGATCCATAAAATTTCTTTCATTCTTTAGGATGTGTTGTTTCTCGCTGCATGGAAATCGACATGCATAGTAACAACGTCACTAACAGCTTCTTGCTATTAACATCACAACCTACTTTTCAACAGCAGTCAGAATTCTACAGAATTCTCATTCCACTGGGAAATCATAATATCATATATATCCATCACATTAATATTCATGACGGTTATGTGTACGTTTTGCATTTGATTTCGTTTCAAAATTGAGAGCTTGGGACATGTAATCCCAAGCCCTAAGGACCTTTTATGTGTAATTACTAAAAACCAGCTGTTAGAGACACGCCGCGTGCGTCAGTAAATCTCTGGCAATAAAATACCCCATTAAAGTACTTGAGAAGTGGTATTAAACCGGGCCTGCTAATCGAAACAGATTTCGCCATAAATTCACCCACCCTCTTCCCTCCCAATTGCCCAACGACGTCTCTCCGGTCCTGACGACCAGTCTAGTTTTTCATCTATTACTACGGACATTATCTCACTTACTTACAATGGCTCAAACGAAACAACCTGATCTGATTCTATATGAATTCGTGGCCCACAACAGGAAGGTAATAACATCCTGTGACACGCTTGCCAGAACTTATAATTACTCCAGGAATATAACGTAACCTTGTAAATCTGAATTGAATTCTTCTCTCTAGGTTACCACAAAAACGGAATATTGAGAGAAGATTTAGACAAAACCCATCTCTGTTACATGTGCACAGTTTCCTCTTTTTCCGTTTTCGCGAATTTTATAATTATTTTATCCTGCTTAACTCTGTCTGAATTAACAGACTATAAAATATTGGCATCGTGTTTTGTTTTGTTCGTCTCCATTTATATATACATAAACTTATCCATTTCTACTTTGTTTAACTAGGCATGACTTAAAAGTCGTACCCAGAGACATCGATAGGAAGGAAAACGGGGCGTGTATATAGATATGCTTCTTATTAGAACACCTAGATCTTCTTATTGTTAGTGTCCTTTTAGGCCCACCGGTTAATGTTAATTTGATATCAAAGAAGTCATGATAGCACCGTAAAAGGAAGAAGCATTAACGAAACTACGTCGAAGCAGATATCAATGCTTGGGCCCTGCGAGAAGAACACTCGATGGATAGAAAGCTTTCGAGAAGACTACGTAAAGTAGCTGACCGCTTGCTGAGGGATTAACCGTAGCATGCAGAAGAATTTATCTATATAAATATTTGTTAACTTATTAGATCTATCGGGTTCTCATTGTCCTATCAAAGTGCATAGAATAGAGAGAATACATGAGTTCTCAAACGAAAAAACTCAAACCACGACCTCACCTACCAAACAGATCGACTCACCTGAGTGCAACAAACAATAAAGGAGATTGACCTCAAATCTCATCACCGGAAGTAGTTTACTTTCCCTTCCTTTAGTATAACGTCTCATCAGTGCCAGCTAGATGTATCAGTACTTAGGCCGACACCACATAATTGATAGAATGTATTTATGAGAAACATGAACTGCTTAAAGCGCAGTCAGTGACCTATAAAAGAGCGATCTATATTTGTTATGCATAAGAGAAGGATGCAGTCAACCGAACATGGCTGATTAAGATTGGTAGATTTATATCTTATACATATGTATACAAATGTTGTAATGGTTTTGATACTACTCCGATTTCCTACTCGGTATTCCATGAAAGACGACTATTGGTTTTAAAAGAACATCCGTCCAATCTTCGAATTTATGACCGACTGATTTCGATGACAAACAAATGATAACAAGTATAGTATTAAAAAATTGGCACATGCTTCGCGAGCCCTCTGTTAATGGAAAGTGTATCTTTTACCAGAATGTCAAACCACCATTGTTGACATACTGCTCACTAGAAACATAAAGACGACATGCTGACGAATGGCCAGAGAAGAATGTAGGCCTACTGTCCACGTATGTAAAAAAGGCAAGCCACAAAACTCTCTTTATCGAGTACTTTTGATCATTTACTAGTGGTAGTGCTATAGAAATGGCAGTTACCGTCCTAGGACTAAGCTGTAACGTTCCTAGTTATACGTCTAATGGTATTTCCCTGGTGAGATCAACTGCCTCACTTAAACGGTCAAAGTCGGTCAACTTGTTATCTCCTTACGTCAACCAGCCCGATCGCTATTAATATTCCATCCCAATTATCTTATAAAGAGGGTATTCATGTCTCCCTCTACCTAGCCTCCCGATTGCTTCCGTGCAAAGTTTCTTCGAAAAAGCATCGCGTGGCATCTTGATGGCTGCACACTACCTTTCTATACTATGTATTTCATGATTGCTAGTGTGTCTACCTACGTACTTATAAATATATATAAAATCTTGTATACATATAATACTATGTATGTGTGTGTATATATATTTATGTATATGTATATATATATATATATAGCTCGGGGTGTGGTATTTCAAGGGGGTTCGAGTGTGGGGGTAGAGCGCGCAAAATCCTCGACTGAATAAAGTCTGAATTATGTGCGCAAAGCTAGAGAAATTTAACTAGGCGCGAACGAACATTTGGATAAAATGGAGAAATATTTCCCACTAATAACATGGCAAAGGTTACCGGGAACAGCCATCATATTTGCCAAAGATTTATGCTTATTATCCAATACTATTGCCTGTGTTCCTTGCACAACGCCTTTTCGATGATAGCTTTTTCCCGTTAGTAAAAAGTACCGTTTCAATGCCATCGTTGATGTAAATAGCATAGTGACAGAAATAGATTGCACGCTATTGACAGGCCTTACTGAGGACACTTGACGTCCGTAACATGGGTGGAACAACCCTTAGTTAAGATGATGGACCTAAGAGGAGTTGGAAGATATAGGTTCGATCGGTTCGATTCCAGGTCTGGATATGAGCTTTTGGGGCATGGTTTCCAGGTTCAAGTTCGACTGACCCCATAAAAAGTCCTTTTATTCGTTCCCATTTGTTCTAGCACACTCAAATACTCCTTACATGTTACTGGCATCCAGCTTCTAAAGCTTAATACATCAAACCAAATATCATGACTAGCAAAGTGTCACTGGCTAGGGCCTCGAAACAGTTGACTCGTAACAACGTGGAAACGTTTTCTTCAAGCTATCTGAACTACATCGCACCAACCATTATCTGAAAGATTTTGCCATCACCTTCCTAACTAAGATGTTTGTAAGGAATTGTTTTGCGTCATCTTTATTTCTGTTGTCTTCGTGGGTGGGTAGCGCATACGACAGGTGCAGACAAAGCCATATGAAAATGTAAACCCTTCGCTTAAAAACGGTAATACCGATAAAATTCTTTCCAACCATCCCTGGCCACATCATGTTAAACGACTTTCATCATACAATGATTGGAATGTATAAAGCCATTTTAGACTGTATTTATCAATCTCCTCTTATCATCATGTCAACATCAAAGAAAAGTGTATCCGAATATAATAATATTTATCGGATATATATAAAAAGCTGTGTCTTTTCAAGCGAAATAACACCTTTGTTATCAAAGCAGACTCTGATTGTATATTTACTGCTTCAGCAATACGTATAAACAAGTACGAAATGCTGTAAATATCAAACCCTGCCCTAAATAAAAAGCCGTTGTCCTGGCGAAAGCCTGATATATTTTTAGCTGCATGGTGCTGTATCATAGCATCAATACAGTATCATTTTCAATCTTACGAAGCACATAACAGTAATAACGTAATGTTATCGTCCTTCATACACTAACTTACTTGTGTGGCTTACATTTAATTTAGAATCGCGAGTACCAATTGAACTTGTATATTTAAAGCAATCCAACGGGGCACAGGGCTACAAAAATTATATCAATATACCATTTTCAACAGTTTCAGTCTGGAAGTTCTTTTAACTTCTCATTAAACGTACCACATCTTGTAATCAGAACAGAGTCTGGTATTGTTTGCATAGAACAGATGGGGATAACATCTTACATACATACTTTAATTATATCTGAAAATGGTATACTAAAATACCAGAATGACGATTTAGGAAGATCGACGTAAAATACTAAGACATAACGGCCATGGAACAATTGCATCGTCTGCGATAATAGTTAATAAAATATATAAACAACTCTTACTTACCAATTCTGACATACATCCAGAGCGGCACTGATAAAATGCCAACCATGAGATCACAGACTGCTAAATTCACAACGAAATAGTTAGTGTACGTTCGTAGCCGCCTCGACCCAAGATGAAATGCCAAAATAACAAGGCTATTTCCAGTCAAGATTAGCAAAACAAGAATTGCTAAGTAGACAAGTTCCACTACTTCGATTGCTGACTTTCCCATCCTCGTACTACGGTAAAAAATACAAAAATACTGTTTAAAAGTTGTAAACACAGACCACGTCAGTCGGCCCTCAACGCCAACACGCAATTTAGAACCTTCACAACCTGCACCGTTTCTTTAAGCTTCCTTTGCCCAATTCTAAGTAACATCTGCTTCAGCAACTGTCAATGCTGCTGGCCGAGATGTAACTAAACATTCTCTTAAGTCGCAGAAAAACCTCCTCTAAATACAAACTAAATACAAACTAAAATAAGTGCAGTGGTTGACTATCGTTGCCCTTGACAACAAATGTTCAAAATAGGGCTCAAATACAAGGACGCCACTAGTAGATTCTTATTAGGAAATATCAAACATTTTCTTGAAAAAAAATCTGATTCAATTCGTTCGTTACAACCTGAATGTGAAGAACATTTGCTAACGACGGACGTTGACGGACGTTCTTCAACTTATTCTGACTTACGTCTTTGATTTTTCGTTTGGCCCTAGACCAGAACTTCGACTTTCCTGAACCCCATTACATTGTGATTGTCCACAGAAACGAGACCAGTTATACACTTATGTTGCTTTAACTGTTTGGTGAAGCTTTAAATATTTAGGGCCTGGATAAATCATCCTAGGCTTCATGACATTAACAACGTTGGGCCCAGGTATGAAGTAGTATATCACACCAAGAAAAGGCAGTAAACTGACTTGACTGGTCTAAGAGCGCTGATGCTTCCACAACTGTTGACGCGGCACAGATACAAGTAGCCTTGTTATACCTTCTGTTATTCTAAGGCTTGCTACAACAGCTGAAATCATAAATGGTTGGGTTTTATAATGTCTTACGACAAACTTGTTCTCGGCTACGTTCCACTCTCAAGATGGATGGGAAAAGCATCTCTTGACGTGTGTACCCTATACGTCTGACTCAAGACATGATAAAAATCTACCATCAATGGGTATAAGTCTGTTCGTCAAGCAGCGAATAGCACTTCCAAACAAGATGTATACTATGCGACCATTCGAATAGAATAGTATGCTGTTGAAAGGCGAGCTAACGGGCCAAAGTAAAGAATTTTAATAATGACAAGAACACATTTCCATCGGATATATCAATTACAATGTTAAAAGCTATTGCTCACACCTGGTAGTTCCCTAGGTTTTAAGAGCCTACGACAACCACACTCCCTTTAAGGCAAATTGCATAAAATATATTTTTCATAGCAGCACGATAGACGGTGGATAGAACAGGAGAACAGGTATAACCTCTCTGCACCTTGGTTGGTCTAAATCTGGGTGGTAAATATAACATCACCTTTCTGTATCTTGGCAGGGTGGGGAGGACGTGTGTACCACCTTAGTAGGGAAGGGAGCATTGTGCACACCTTCGTGGGAAAGGGAGCAATTAACAAGTAACACCATAAAAATTGTTATGTTAGAGTACCGTAGTTAAGAAAAAAACTCTCCACTCCCCCGAGGTAATCTGAACAGAAAATACCATGCCTTCCCGTTCCAGATTTTTCATTAAATGGAACTCTTATTTCATGGGTTAGATACAGTCACGAAATATATATGGTTACGAGTTTTGACAACGGTACAGGGTTTGCTGATAACCTGAGCAAACTGAATGGAAACACTTTCTGTTCTTGACTCTACCGCTTACAGATTTCAGGTTTCTTTCTGACGTGTGAAACATCGACAATGGCACAGTTATTTAAAAGCTAGATGTTTTGTTTTAATGCGCCGTATGGTTTATGATTCAAAGTTTCCCATCAAACCAAATCCCTTTTGTAAAGCTTTGAGTAGTTTCTTTTAGAACCGTGTTCTTTTACAGGCAAGTTTGACAGCATATCAACAACCTCGAAAGGTTAAAATCAATACCCATTGTCACTGAGATCACTGTGTGCATATCAAATACGATGCAAGGCAGGTGGTCTCCGAGACATGTCAGAACTCACAGTCAAATGACTAAAAACGATAAGGCCCTTTTAATTGAAGAGCATCAGAGTAATGCAGTGTACAACGCGAGAGGTCGCAGGAACCTCTTTACACTTGTCGATCGTCAGTAAACTCAATCAAGTTTAAATCAACATACGATAGTACGACGCTTAGAATTTTAAAATGAATTCTCTGCAACTGTTCTACGTCCATTACATATCGAAAAATTAAATGTAAGCATTACGTATAGAACAATCTAATGTAAACATTAAGTATATGGCAAACAAATGTAAACATTACACACTGAACAATCTAATGTAGGCATTACATATAGAACAATCTAATGTAAACATTAAGTATATGGCAATCTAATGTAAACATTACACACTGAACAATCTAATGTAAGCATTACATATAGAACAATCTAATGTAAACATTAAGTATAAGGCAATCTAATGTAAACATTAAGTATAAGGCAATCTAATGTAAACATTACGTACAGAACCATCTAATGCAAGCATTACACATAGAACAATCTAATGTAAGCGTTACGTATAGAAAAATCAAATGTAGGCATTGCGTGCAGACCTACCTAACGTAAGCATTTCGTATAGAACAATCTAATGTAAACATTAGGTATAGAAAAATCAAAGGTAAACATTAGGTATAGAACAATCAAACGTAAACATTACGTATAGAACAAGCAAATGTAAGCATGACGTATAGAAAAGTAAATGTCAACACTACGCAAAGAAAAATCAAATGTAGGCATTACGTACTGAAAAATCAAATGTAGGCATTACGTAAAGAAAGTATATAACAATCAAATGTAAACATTACGTAAAGAAAAAGTAAATATTACGTATAGAACAATCTAATTTAACATTAAGTATATAACAATCTAATGTAAACCTGACGTATAGAACAATCAAATGTAAACATTACATCTAGAACAATCGATTGTAAACATTAAGTATATGGCAATCAAATGTAAACATATCTAGAAGAATCAAACGTAAACATTACGTATAGAACAATCTAAAGTAAACATTACGTATAGAACAATCAAATGTAAACATTACGTATAAAAAAATCAAACATAAGCATTAAAAGGTATTAGAAATCAGCAATTTATCCATATCCTGGCAAAAGTAACGCAATGTATTCTGAGGGGCATGGAAACATTTCTAGCCCATGTATTGCATGCCTTTTGGTGAGCTCTTTTTGATCATTTCCATCTCAAACATTACATATTCGGCTCAATTCTACCAATATTCCATAGCGCGTGGTTTGACAGCTTTCATCAACAGAGCAATGTGTACGGAGTTTCCCGGTCGGAATACGTCCTCCATTTTGTGAAGAACCCTCAAAACCGCTAAATTTTTTTATTGACATATTCAATTTCTTTTATTCTCTGGTGTAGCCTGTTGACCACAATCAAGAGGTCTTGATATCAGGCACTCTCTAAAATCTGACAAATGCCCCAACGTTAATCTAATGCATATCTGTCCTAAATCTAAATTCAAGGTATTCTATCTCTTCTGCATATTTACACTAGGTAGAAAAGTTACGAAAGCATGGTCCTACAAAATATATTCCATCTGACTTATTCCATCTTTTTGTTTTACTTTGAAAATGGCAACCAAAACCCGAAAAGTGTTGCGATTTCTTGTAAACTGATCTCATGAATTGCATAACAACTAACAAACAAACACGAGCTTAAGTACTTCGCGTAATAGCAATTATCTACTAGCAACTAGTGCATATTTACACTAGGTAGAAAAGTTACGACAGTACGGTCGCACAAAATAAAGAGGACCAAAGAGGGAGCTCACGCATTAGAAAGTTCGACTTATTCTATCTGTTTGTTTTACTTTGAAAATGGCAACCAAAACCCGAAAAGTGTTGCGATTTCTTGTAAACTGATCTCATGAATTGCAT